>CANJKZ010000646.1:0-75000 GCA_947471745.1 Closterium sp. Naga37s-1 | reverse complement strand
ACGAGCGCTTCCAGCCCCAAAATACGGAAGGATACGCACATGTGCAGGAAGTGCAGCGGGCGCTCTCCATTCGTAATCACCGATGACCGATGATGCTCGCAACCCTCCCACGCCCTTGCTGGCTTGGTAATACGACCACAAAAGCGCAGCCACGTGACCAAGCGGAAGAAAAACGCTCCGAACGAGCGCTTCCAGCCCCAAAATGCGGAAGGATACGCACATGTGCAGGAAGTGCAGCGGGCGCTCTCCATTCGCGATCGCCGATGACCGATGATGCTCGCAACCCTCCCACGCCCTTGCTGGCTTGGTAATAGGACCAGAGAAGCGCAGCCACGTGACCAAGCGGAAGAAAAACGCTCGGAACGAGCGCTTCCAGCCCCAAAATGCGGAAGGATACGCACATGTGCAGGAAGTGCAGCGGGCGCTCTCCCTTCGTGATCACCGATGTCCGATGATGCTCGCAACCCTCCCACGCCCTTGCTGGCTTGGTAATAGGACCAGAGAAGCGCAGTTACGTAACCCGGCGGAAGAAAAACGCTCGGAACGAGCGCTTCCAGCCCCAAAATACGGAAGGATACGCACATGTGCAGGAAGTGCAGCGGGCGCTCTCCCTTCGTGATCACCGATGACCGATGATGCTCGCAACCCTCCCACGACCTTGCTGGCTTGGTAATACAATCAGAAAAGCGCAGCCACGTGACCAAGCGGAAGAAAAACGCTCGGATCGAGCGCTTCCAGCCCCAAGATGCGGAAGGATACGCACATGTGCAGGAAGTGCAGCGAGCGCTCTCCATTCGCGATTGCCGATGAGCGATGATGCTCGCAACCCTCCCATGCCCTTGCTGGCTTGGTAATAGGACCAGAGAAGCGCAATTACGTGACCCGGCGGAAGAAAAACGCTCGAAACGAGCGCTTCCAGCCCCAAAATGCGGAAGGATACGCACATGTGCAGGAAGTGCAGCGGGCGCTTTCCATTCGCGATCGCCGATGACCGATGATGCTCGCAACCCTCCCACGCCCTTGCTGGATTGGTAATAGGACCAGACAAGCGCAGCGACGTGACCCGGCGGAAGAAAAACGCTCGGAACGAGCGCTTCCAGCCCCAAAATGCTGATGGATACGCACATGTGCAGGAAGTGCAGCGGGCGCTCTCCATTCGCGATCGCCGATGACCGATGATGCTCGCAACCCTCCCACGCCCTTGCTGGCTTGGTAATAGGACCAGAGAAGCGCAGTTACGTAACCTGGCGGAAGAAAAACGCTCGGAACAAGCGCTTCCAGCCCCAAAATACGGAAGGATACGCACATGTGCAGGAAGTGCAGCGGGCGCTCTCCCTTCGTAATCACCGATGACCGATGATGCTCGCAACCCTCCCACGCCCTTGCTGGCTTGGTAATACAACCAGAAAAGCGCAGCCACGTGACCAAGCGGAAGAAAAACGCTCGGAACGAGCGCTTCCAGCCCCAAGATGCGGAAGGATACGCACATGTGCAGGAAGTGCAGCGAGCGCTCTCCATTCGCGATCGCCGATGACCGATGATGCTCGCAACCCTCCCTTGCCCTTGCTGGCTTGGTAATAGGACCAGAGAAGCGCAATTACGTGACCCGGCAGAAGAAAAACGCTCGAAACGAGCGCTTCCAGCCCCAAAATGCGGAAGGATACGCACATGTGCAAGAAGTGCAGCGGGCGCTTTCCATTCGCGATCGCCGATGACCGATGATGCTCGCAACCCTCCCACGCCCTTGCTGGATTGGTAATAGGACCAGACAAGCGCAGCCACGTGACCCGGCGGAAGAAAAACGCTCGGAACGAGCGCTTCCAGCCCCAAAATGCTGAAGGATACGCACATGTGCAGGAAGTGCAGCGGGCGCTCTCCATTCGCGATCCCCGATGACCGATGATGCTCGCAACCCTCCCACGCCCTTGCTGGCTTGTTAATAGGACCAGAGAAGCGCAGCCACGTGACTCGATGGAAGAAAAACGCTCGGAACGAGCGCTTCCAGCCCCAAAATGCGGAAGGATACGCACATGTGCAGGAAGTGCAGCGGGCGCTCTCCATTCGCGATCGCCGATGGCCGATGATGCTCGCAACCCTCCCACGCCCTTGCTGGCTTGGTAGTAGGACCAGACAAGCGCAGCCGTATGACCTGGCGGAAGAAAACCGCTCGGAACGAGCGCTTCCAGCCTCAAAATGCGGAAGGATACGCACATGTGCAGGAAGTGCAGCGGGCGCTCTCCATTCGCGATCGCCGATGACCGATGATGCTCGCAATCCTCCAACGCCCTTGCTGGCTTGGTAATAGGACCAGAGAAGCGCAGCCACGTGACCCGGCGGAAGAAAAACGCTCGAAACGAGCGCTTCTAGCCTCAAAATGCGGAAGGATACGCACATGTGCAGGAAGTGCAGCGGGCGCTCTCCATTCGCGATCGCCGATGACCGATGATGCTCGCAACCCTCCCATGCCCTTGCTGGCTTGGTAATAGGACCAGAGAAGCGCAGTTACGTGACCCGGCGGAAGAAAAACGCTCGGAACGAGAGCTTGCAGCCCCAAAATGCGGAAGGTTACGCACATGTGCAGGAAGTGCAGTGGGCGCTCTCCATTCGCGATCGCCGATGACCGATGATGCTCGCAACCCTCCCATGCCCTTGCTGGCTTGGTAATAGGACCTGAGAAGCGCAGTTACGTGACCCGGCGGAAGAAAAACGCTCGGAACAAGCGCTTCCAGCCCCAAAATGCGGAAGGATACGAACATGTGCAGGAAGTGCAGCGGGCGCTCTCCATTCGCGATCGCCGATGACCGATGATGCTCGCAACCCTCCCACGCCCTTGCTGGCTTGGTAATACGACCAGAAAAGCGCAGCCACATGACCCGGCGGAAGAAAAACGCTTGGAACGAGCGCTTCCAGCCCCAAAATGCGGAAGGATACGCACATGTGCAGGGTACGCACCGATGATGCTCGCATCCCTCCCATGCCCTTGCTGGCTTGGTAATACGACCAGACAAGCACAGCCACGTGACCCGGTGGAAGAAAAACGCTCGGAACGAGCGCTTCCAGCCCCAAAATACGGAAGGATACGCACATGTGCAGGAAGTGCAGCGGGCGCTCTCCATTCGCGATCACCGATGACCGATGATGCTCGCAACCCTCCCACGCCCTTGCTGGCTTGGTAATATGACCAAACAAGCGCAGCCACGTGACCCGGCGGAAGGAAAACGCTCGGAACGAGCGCTTCCAGCCCCAAAATGCGGAAGGATACGCACATGTGCAGGAAGCGCAGCGGGCGCTCTCCATTCGCGATCGCCGATGACCGATGATGCTCGCAACCCTCCCATGCCCTTGCTGGCTTGGTAATAGGACCAGAGAAGCGCAGTTACGTGACCCGGGGGAAGAAAAACGCTCGAAACGAGCGCTTCCAGCCCCAAAATACGGAAGGATACGCACATGTGCAGGAAGTGCAGCGGGTGCTCTCCATTCGCGATCGCCGATGACCGATGATGCTTGCAAACCTCCCATGCCCTTGCTGGCTTGGTAATAGGACCAGAAAAGCGCAGCCACGTGACCCTGTGGAAGAAAAACGCACGGAACGAGCGCTTGCAGGCCCAAAATGCGGAAGGATACGAACATGTGCAGGAAGTGCAGCGGGCGATCTCCATTTGTGATCGCTGATGACCGATGATGCTCACAACCCTCCCACGCCCTTGCTGGCTTGGTAATACGACCAAAAAAGCCCAGCCACGTGACCCGGTGGAAGGAAAACGCTCGGAACGAGCGCTTCCAGCCCCAAAATACGGAAGGATACGCACATGTGCAGGAAGTGCAGCGGGCGCTCTCCATTCGCGATCGCCGATTATCGATGATGCTCGCAACCCTCCCACGCCCTTGCTAGCTTGGTAATACGACCATAAAAGCGCAGCCATGTGACCCGGCGGAAGAAAAATGCTCGGAACGAGCGCTTCCAGCCCCAAAATGCGGAAGGATACGCACATGTGCAGGAAGTGCAGCAGGCGCTCTCCATTCGCGATCGCCGATGACCGATGATGCTCGCAACCCTACCATGCCCTTGCTGGCTTGGTAATAGGACCAGAGAAGCGCAGCCACGTGACTCGGCGGAAGAAAAACGCTCAGAACAAGTGCTTCCAACCCCAAAATGCGGAAGGATACGAACATGTGCAGGAAGTGCAGCGGGCGATCTCCATTTGCGATTGCTGATGACCGGAGATGCTCACAACCCTCCCACGCCCTTGCTGGCTTGGTAATACGACCAAACAAGCGCAGCCACGTGACCCGGTGGAAGAAAAACGCTCGGAACGAGCGCTTCCAGCCCCAAAATACGGAAGGATACGCACATGTGCAGGAAGTGCAGCGGGCGCTCTCCATTCGCGATCGCCGATTATCGATGATGCTCGCAACCCTCCCACGCCCTTGCTAGCTTGGTGATACGACCAGAAAAGCGCAGCCACGTGACCCGGCGGAAGAAAAATGCTCGGAACGAGCGCTTCCAGCCCCAAAATGCGGAAGGATACGCACATGTGCAGGAAGTGCAGCGGGCGCTCTCCATTCGCGATCGCCGATGACTGATGATGCTCGCAACCCTCCCATGCCCTTGCTCGCTTGGTAATAGGACCAGAGAAGCGCAGTTACGTGACCCGGCGGAAGAAAAACGCTCGAAACGAGCGCTTCCAGCCCCAAAATGCGGAAGGATACGCACATGTGCAGGAAGTGCAGCGGGCGCTCTCCATTCGCGATCGCCGATGACCGATGATGCTCGCAACCCTCCCATGCCCTTGCTGGCTTGATAATAGGACCTGAGAAGTGCAGTTACGTGACCCGGCGGAAGAAAAACGCTCGGAACAAGCGCTTCCAGCCCCAAAATGCGGAAGGATACGCACATGTGCAGGAAGTGCAGCGGGCGCTCTCCATTCGCGATCGCCGATGACCGATGATGCTCGCAACCCTCCCATGCCCTTGCTGCCTTGGTAATAGGACCAGAGAAGCGCAGTTACGAGACCCGGCGGAAGAAAAACGCTCAGAACGAGCGCTTCCAGCCCCAAAATGCGGAAGGATACGCACATGTGCAGGAAGTGCAGCGGGCGCTCTCCATTCGCGATCGCCGATGACCGATGATGCTCGCAAACCTCCCATGCCCTTGCTCGCTTGGTAATAGGACCAGAAAAGCGCAGCCACATGACCCGGCGGAAAAAAAACGCACGGAACAAGCGCTTGCAGCCCCAAAATGCGGAAGGATACGAACATGTGCAGGAAGTGGAGCGGGCGATCTCCATTTGCGATCGCTGATGACCGATGATGCTCACAACCCTCCCACGCCCTTGCTGGCTTGGTAATATGACCAGACAAGCGCAGCCACGTGACCCGGTGGAAGAAAAACGCTCGGAACGAGCGCTTCCAGCACCAAAATACTGAAGGATACGCACATGTGCAGGAAGTGCAGCGTGCGCTCTCCATTCGCGATCGCCGATTATCGATGATGCTCGCAACCCTCCCACGCCCTTGCTAGCTTGGTAATACGACCAGAGAAGCGCAGTTACGTGACCTGGCGGAAGAAAAACGCTCGAAACGAGCGCTTCCAGCCCCAAAATGCGGAAGGATACGCACATGTGCAGGAAGTGCAGCGGGCGCTCTCCATTCGCGATCGCCGATGACCGATGATGCTCGCAACCCTCCCATGCCCTTGCTGGCTTGGTAATAGGACCAGAGAAGCGCAGTTACGTGACCCGGGGGAAGAAAAACGCTCGAAACGAGCGCTTCCAGCCCCAAAATGCGGAAGGATACGCACATGTGCAGGAAGTGCAGCGGGCGCTCTCCATTCGCGATCGCCGATGACCGATGATGCTCGCAAACCTCCCATGCCCTTGCTCGCTTGGTAATAGGACCAGAAAAGCGCAGCCACATGACCCGGCGGAAAAAAAACGCACGGAACAAGCGCTTGCAGCCCCAAAATGCGGAAGGATACGAACATGTGCAGGAAGTGGAGCGGGCGATCTCCATTTGCGATCGCTGATGACCGATGATGCTCACAACCCTCCCACGCCCTTGCTGGCTTGGTAATATGACCAGACAAGCGCAGCCACGTGACCCGGTGGAAGAAAAACGCTCGGAACGAGCGCTTCCAGCACCAAAATACTGAAGGATACGCACATGTGCAGGAAGTGCAGCGTGCGCTCTCCATTCGCGATCGCCGATTATCGATGATGCTCGCAACCCTCCCACGCCCTTGCTAGCTTGGTAATATGACCAGAGAAGCGCAGTTACGTGACCCGGCGGAAGAAAAACGCTCGAAACGAGCGCTTCCAGCCCCAAAATGCGGAAGGATACGCACATGTGCAGGAAGTGCAGCGGGCGCTCTCCATTCGCGATCGCCGATGACCGATGATGCTCGCAACCCTCCCATGCCCTTGCTGGCTTGGTAATAGGACCAGAGAAGCTCAGTTACGTGACCCGGCGGAAGAAAAACGCTCGGAACGAGAGCTTGCAGCCCCAAAATGCGGAAGGTTACGCACATGTGCAGGAAGTGCAGCGGGCGCTCTCCATTCTCGATCGCCGATGACCGATGATGCTCGCAACCCTCCCATGCCCTTGCTGGCTTGGTAATAGGACCTGAGAAGCGCAGTTTCGTGACCCGGCGGAAGAAAAACGCTCGGAACGAGCGCTTCCAGCCCCAAAATGCGGAAGGATACGAACATGTGCAAGAAGTGCAGCGGGCGCTCTCCATTCGCGATCACCGATGACCGATGATGCTCGCAACCCTCCCACGCCCTTGCTGGCTTGGTAATACGACCAGAAAAGCGCAGCCACGTGACCCGGCGGAAGAAAAACGCTCGGAACGAGCGCTTCAAGCCCCAAAATGCGGAAGGATACGCACATGTGCAGGAAGTGCAGCGGGCGCTCTCCATTCGCGATCGCCGATGACCGATGATGCTCGCAACCCTCCCATGCCCTTGCTGGTTGGTAATAGGACCAGAGAAGCGCAGTTACGTGACCCGGCGGAAGAAAAACGCTCGAAACGAGCGCTTCCAGCCCCAAAATGCGGAAGGATACGCACATGAGCAGGAAGTGCAGCGGGCACTCTCCCTTCGTGATCACCGATGACCGATGATGCTCTCAACCCTCCCACGCCCTTGCTGGCTTGGTAATACAACCAGAAAAGCGCAGCCTCGTGACCAAGCGGAAGAAAAACGCTCGGAACGAGCGCTTCCAGCCCCAAGATGCGGAAGGATACGCACATGTGCAGGAAGTGCAGCGAGCGCTCTCCATTCGCGATCGCCGATGACCGATGATGCTCGCAACCCTCCCATGCCCTTGCTGGCTTGGTAATAGGACCTGAGAAGCTTAGTTACGTGACCCGGCGGAAGAAAAACGCTCGGAACAAGCGCTTCCAGCCCCAAAACGCGGAAGGATACGCACATGTGCAGGAAGTGCAGCGGGCGCTCTCCATTCGCGATCGCCGATGACCGATGATGCTCGCAACCCTCCCATGCCCTTTCTCGCTTAGTAATAGGACCAGAAAAGCGCAGCCACATGACCCGGCGGAAAAAAAACGCACGGAACGAGCGCTTGCAGCCCCAAAATTCGGAAGGATACGAACATGTGCAGGAAGTGGAGCGGGCGATCTCCATTTGCGATCGCTGATGACCGATGATGCTCGCAACCCTCCCACGCCCTTGCTGGCTTGGTAATACGACCAGACAAGCGCAGCCACGTGACCCGGTGGAAGAAAAACGCTCGGAACGAGCGCTTCCAGCACCAAAATACGGAAGGATACGCACATGTGCAGGAAGTGCAGCGTGCGCTCTCCATTCGCGATCGCCGATTATCGATGATGCTCGCAAACCTCCCACGCCCTTGCTAGCTTGGTAATACGACCAGAAAAGCGCAGCCACGTGACCCGGCGGAAGAAAAATGCTCGGAACGAGCGCTTCCAGCCCCAAAATGCGGAAGGATATGCACATGTGCAGGAAGTGCAGCGGGCGCTCTCCATTCGCGATCGCCGATGACCGATGATGCTCGCAACCCTCCCATGCCCTTGCTGGCTTGGTAATAGGACCAGAGAAGCGCAGTTACGTGACCCGGCGGAAGAAAAACGCTCGGAACGAGAGCTTGCAGGCCCAAAATGCGGAAGGTTACGCACATGTGCAGGAAGTGCAGCGGGCGCTCTCCATTCGCGATCGCCGATGACCGATGATGCTCGCAACCCTCCCATGCCCTTGCTGGCTTGGTAATAGGACCAGAGAAGCGCAGTTACGTGACCCGGGGGAAGAAAAACGCTCGAAACGAGCGCTTCCAGCCCCAAAATGCGGAAGGATACGCACATGTGCAGGAAGTGCAGCGGGTGCTCTCCATTCGCGATCGCCGATGACCGATGATGCTCGCAAACCTCCCATGCCCTTGCTGGCTTGGTAATTGGACCAGAAAAGCGCAGCCACGTGACCCTGTGGAAGAAAAACGCACGGAACGAGCGCTTGCAGCCCCAAAATGCGGAAGGATACGAACATGTGCAGGCATTCAACCTGGAGAAGTTCTCTGGGGATGATTGGGCATCATGGAGCTTCAGGATGGAGCTCCTCTTCAACCATTATGGGCTGCTTGAAGTGATGGATGGAGAATTCAAGAGGCCTACGAGCGAAGGAGCGACCAAAGAATGGGATCGCCGGTCCAAGGATGGATTCTTCCTTCTCTCCCAATGCCTCTCATCCAACCAGCTGCACCACATCAAGCATCTCATCAAGGAAGCTGAGTGTGGTCCTAAGGCATGGAGGATATTGAAGGATGTCCATGCCCCCAGCAGCGAAGCAATGGTGGTGGTGCTCGAGCGACAACTCCATGCGGTGAAGATCAACGAGGGTGATGCCGTACAAGGAGCGTTCGATCAACTCCGGGACCTCTATGTGAAGCTCTCAGCTGCTGGTGTGGACTACCCTGAGAAAATCAAGTGCTACAAGGCTCTCTCCCTGCTGCCGGAGTCGTGGGGGCCCTTGGTGGTCAACCTTAATGGGATGAAGGACTCGTGGTCCCTTGAGTGGATTCGCGCACAAGTTCTTCAAGAGGAGTTTCGGAGGAAGGAGCTGACCGCCGCTGCCGGTGAAGGTGGAGGCTCTGCCTATGGCATGAAGGGCTTCAAGGGGCGTGGCAGCAAGAAAGGGAAGGCCAAGGAAGGCTCTGGAGGGGAGCAGCATTCGGGAGGGAAGCGTGGCAACAAGGGAGGCAAGCGGTGTGGCGGCAAGTGTTGGTATTGCCATGTGGAAGGGCACCCATGGTTCAAGTGCCGCAAGCTACCTGACGGTTGGAGGCCTGGTCAGCCATCAATTGAGGGCTCCAAGGGTGTTCATGGAGCTATGGGAGAAGGCATGGGCAGTGAGGATGGCGAAGGAGGTGCTGGCGGATACGGCGGCATGTTCTACCATGTAGGGGAGGCGTGCCCCGAGGACATGGTTGTGCCGGCCAGCAAGATTGCTCTTCACCGCTCCTCCCATTGGGTCATCGACACGGGAGCCTTCATGACCATGACCAACCGAGAGGATCTACTGGATGAAGTTAGGCCATCAAAGGCAGCCACCGTCGTTTCAGCCACCGGCCAAGTTGTACCCGTGCGTGGCGAGGGGAGAGCCATGTTCATGGGTGCGGATGGGAGGCTTGTGGGGCTGAAGCGTGTTCTCCTTGTTCCTGGATTGTGTGCCAACCTCCTCTCTACCAAGGCCCTAAGTGAGGCAGGGATGAAGATGGAGATGTTGGGCACAAAGGTTTTCAAGGCAACTCTGGATGGGCGCGTATTGTGGGACCTCCGAGGCGGCAAGGACATGCACCGGTCCATGTGGGAGATACCGGTGCTGCCATGGAAGGAAGCGGCTGCGCGCTTGGCTGCTGGAGATGTGAGAGGAGGGCGTGTTAACCACGTGGACAATGGAGGGGGTGGTGATGACAGTGATGGTGGGCTCCTTGGGCATGGAGGGGCTGCGCTTCCAAGTGTAACTCCTAGCACGGGTGAGACGGATTGGCTCACCGCACACCGTCGCTTTGGCCACGTGGCGCTACCTCAGTTGCAGCAGCTGTTTAAGGAGGAAAGAGTCAAGGGGCTGAGGATAAAGGGGGAGCCCAAGGAGGTGGGATCTTGTGAGACTTGCTTGACCAGCAAGTTTTCACGGTTTCCCTTCCATTCGGTGGAGGGGAAGTCGAGTGACCCGGTGGAGCTCGTGCATGTGGATCTCGTGGGACCCATGAAGGTGAAGGGAGATGGTGGGGCCCTGTATTCTATGACCATGGTGGATGACAACACAAGGCTCACCTGGTCCTTTCCACTTGCAAAGAAGAGTGATGCTGCAAGGGTCATCATTGAAGAGTGGCTGCCCATGGTGGAGCGAGAGAGCGGCAAGCGGGTGAAGGCGATACGTAGTGACCGTGGTGGGGAGTTCTTGGGAGCGGAGTTCCGGAGCTGGCTGAAGCGGCATGGCATCAAGCAGCAGCTCACCACGGCCTACACCCCTCAATCCAATGGCGTGGCAGAGAGAGCGAACCGGACCATCTTGGAGGGCGGGAGAACGATGTTGGTAGACTCGGGTCTACCCTTACGGTTCTGGCCCCTCGCTATTCGCCATGCCATCATCATCAAGAACCGAGTATTGACTCATGTGGGAGGGCAGCATTGGGTCCCTATGGAGAAATGGAGGGGCAAGAAGCCTCTGGTGGATATGCTTCGAGTCTTTGGGTGCATGGGACTCGTGCACGTCCCTAAGGAAAAGCGTGACAAGCTTCAAGCGGCGGCGGTGTGGGCTGTTCATTTGGGACTTGCACAAGGGAGCAAGGGGTGGCTCATGTGGGACCCAATAGCCAACACCATCTTCACCACCAGAGATGCCAAGTTCATGGAGGGGCTCATGTTCAAGGAGTGGTTGGAGCGAGGGAGGAGCAAGGTCACCATTCCGCTCGGAATAGAGGTGGGAACGAATGACCCACTCTTCATTCCCATCGAGTTGTCTTCGTCTTCAGAGGTAACGGAGGTGTCACATGACTTGGGAGGTGCTGAAGGGGAGGCAGTAGAGGTGGAGGGAGTGTTGCAGCAAGAGAAGGCCCCTGTAGCTGAGAGAGGTGATGCCGAGGAGGAGGTGCAGCAGCCTACACCATCCCCTACTCTTCCACCAAGGCGGACAACCCAAGGGAAGCGTGGTGCTGTCCGTGGTGGAGCTAAGGAGAGTGCAGCCAAGGAGAGGCCCAAGAGAGCTGCTCACCCAAGGGATTTCCTCAAGTATGAAAGGCTTGGGGGTCCCAAGGCATTGCTGGTCCAGGAGGAGGAAGATGATGAGGAGAAGGGAGCCGAGGGAGAGATGGAGCAGATTTGTTGCTTCGGTGTCAACTTACCTCATGAACCGGCTTCGATGGAGGAAGCACTTGCTGGAGATGATCGAGAGGCTTGGTTGGCTTCAAGGGAGGATGAGTTTAAGAGCCTCATGGAGAATGGAACGTGGACCCTCACCAATCTGCCCCCGGGAAGAAAGGCATTGGATTGCACGTGGATATTACGTGTGAAGACCGATGCGGAGGGGAAGTTGGAGAGGCGCAAAACAAGACTTGTGATCAAGGGTTTCCAGCAGAGGGAGGGGGTTGACTTTAAGGAGGTGTTTGCTCCTGTTGCCAAGGCTCCTACGCTCCGGGTGTTGCTGGCAGCAGCTGCCGTTTGTGGTTGGAAGGTGGAGCAAATGGATGTGAAGACGGCTTTCCTCTATGGCGTGGTAGATGAGGAGATTTACATCCGCGACCCCTAAGTGGACTGCAGACTATAACAGCAAGGTGATGGAAGGAGGGAGAATGGGGCGGGGTGATGGAAGGAGGGAGAATAGGGCGGGGTGATGGAAAGCGGGAGAATGGGGCGGGGTGATGGAAAGCGGGAGAATGGGGCAGGGTGATGGAAGGAGGGAGAATGGGGCGGGGTGATGGAAGGAGGGAGAATGTGGCGGGGTGATGGAAAGCGGGACGATGGGGCGGGGTGATGGAAAGAGCGAGAATGGGGCGGGGTGATGGAAAGCGGGAGAATGGGGCAGGGTGATGGAAAGCGGGAGAATGGGGATGGAAAGCGGGAGAATGGGGCGGGTTGATGGAAAGAGCGAGATTGGGGCGGGGTGATAGAAAGCGTGAGAATGGGGCTGGTTGATGGAAAGCGGGAGAATGGGGCGGGGTGATGGAAAGCGGGAAAATTGGGCGGGGTGATGGAAAGCGGGAGAATGGGGCGGGGTGATGGAAAGCGGGCGAATGGGGCGGGGTGATGGAAAGCGGGAGAATGGGGCGGGGTGATGGAAAGTGGGAGAATGGGGCGGGGTGATGAAAAGCGGGAGAATGGGGCGGGGTGATCAAAAGCGGGAGAATGGGGCGGGGTGATGGAAAGCGGGAGAATGGGGCGGGGTTATGGAAGGAGGGAGAATGGGGCGGGGTTATGGAAGGAGGGAAAATGGGGCGGGATGATGGAAAGCGGGAGAATGGGGTGGGGTGATGGAAAGCGGGAGAATGGGGCGGGGTGATGAAAAGCGGGAGAGTGGGGCGGGGTGATGGAAGGAGGGAGAATGGGGCGGGGTGAAGGAACGCGGGAGAATGGGGCGGGGTGATGGAAAGCGGGAGAATGGGGCGGGGTGATGGAAGGAGGGAGAATGAGGCGGGGTGATGGAAAGCGGGAGAATGGGGCGAGGTGATGGAACGCGGGAGAATGGGGCGGGGTGATGGAAAGCAAAAGAATGGGGCGGGTTGATGGAAAGCGGGAGAATGGGGCGGGGTGATGGAACGCGGGAGAATGGGGCGGGGTGATGGAAAGCAAAAGAATGGGGCGGGGTGTTAGAAAGCGGGAGAATGGGGCAAGGTGATGGAAGGAGGGAGAATGGGGCGGGGTGATGGAAGGAGGGAGAATAGGGCGGGGTGATGGAAAGCGGGAGAATGGGGCGGGGTGATGGAAAGCGGGAGAATGGGGCAGGGTGATGGAAGGAGGGAGAATGGGGCGGGGTGATGGAAGGAGGGAGAATGTGGCGGGGTGATGGAAAGCGGGACGATGGGGCGGGGTGATGGAAAGAGCGAGAATGGGGCGGGGTGATGGAAAGCGGGAGAATGGGGCAGGGTGATGGAAAGCGGGAGAATGGGGATGGAAAGCGGGAGAATGGGGCGGGTTGATGGAAAGAGCGAGATTGGGGCGGGGTGATAGAAAGCGTGAGAATGGGGCTGGTTGATGGAAAGCGGGAGAATGGGGCGGGGTGATGGAAAGCGGGAAAATTGGGCGGGGTGATGGAAAGCGGGAGAATGGGGCGGGGTGATGGAAAGCGGGCGAATGGGGCGGGGTGATGGAAAGCGGGAGAATGGGGCGGGGTGATGGAAAGTGGGAGAATGGGGCGGGGTGATGAAAAGCGGGAGAATGGGGCGGGGTGATCAAAAGCGGGAGAATGGGGCGGGGTGATGGAAAGCGGGAGAATGGGGCGGGGTTATGGAAGGAGGGAGAATGGGGCGGGGTTATGGAAGGAGGGAAAATGGGGCGGGATGATGGAAAGCGGGAGAATGGGGTGGGGTGATGGAAAGCGGGAGAATGGGGCGGGGTGATGAAAAGCGGGAGAGTGGGGCGGGGTGATGGAAGGAGGGAGAATGGGGCGGGGTGAAGGAACGCGGGAGAATGGGGCGGGGTGATGGAAAGCGGGAGAATGGGGCGGGGTGATGGAAGGAGGGAGAATGAGGCGGGGTGATGGAAAGCGGGAGAATGGGGCGAGGTGATGGAAAGCAGGAGAATGGGGCGGGTTGATGGAAAGCGGGAGAATGGGGCGGGGTGATGGAACGCGGGAGAATGGGGCGGGGTGATGGAAAGCAAAAGAATGGGGCGGGGTGTTAGAAAGCGGGAGAATGGGGCAAGGTGATGGAAGGAGGGAGAATGGGGCGGGGTGATGGAAGGAGGGAGAATAGGGCGGGGTGATGGAAAGCGGGAGAATGGGGCGGGGTGATGGAAAGCGGGAGAATGGGGCAGGGTGATGGAAGGAGGGAGAATGGGGCGGGGTGATGGAAGGAGGGAGAATGTGGCGGGGTGATGGAAAGCGGGACGATGGGGCGGGGTGATGGAAAGAGCGAGAATGGGGCGGGGTGATGGAAAGCGGGAGAATGGGGCAGGGTGATGGAAAGCGGGAGAATGGGGATGGAAAGCGGGAGAATGGGGCGGGTTGATGGAAAGAGCGAGATTGGGGCGGGGTGATAGAAAGCGTGAGAATGGGGCTGGTTGATGGAAAGCGGGAGAATGGGGCGGGGTGATGGAAAGCGGGAAAATTGGGCGGGGTGATGGAAAGCGGGAGAATGGGGCGGGGTGATGGAAAGCGGGCGAATGGGGCGGGGTGATGGAAAGCGGGAGAATGGGGCGGGGTGATGGAAAGTGGGAGAATGGGGCGGGGTGATGGAAAGCAGGAGAATGGGGCGGGGTTATGGAAGGAGGGAGAATGGGGCGGGGTTATGGAAGGAGGGAAAATGGGGCGGGATGATGGAAAGCGGGAGAATGGGGTGGGGTGATGGAAAGCGGGATAATGGGGCGGGGTGATGAAAAGCGGGAGAGTGGGGCGGGGTGATGGAAGGAGGGAGAATGGGGCGGGGTGAAGGAACGCGGGAGAATGGGGCGGGGTGATGGAAAGCGGGAGAATGGGGCGGGGTGATGGAAGGAGGGAGAATGAGGCGGGGTGATGGAAAGCGGGAGAATGGGGCGAGGTGATGGAAAGCAGGAGAATGGGGCGGGTTGATGGAAAGCGGGAGAATGGGGCGGGGTGATGGAAGGAGGGAGAATGGGGCGGGGTGATGGAAGGAGGGAGAATGGGGCGGGGTGATGGAAAGCGGGAGAATGGGGCGGGGTGATGGAAAGCGGGAGAATGGGGCGGGGTGATGGAAAGCGGGTGAATGGGGCGGGGTGATGGAAGGAGGGAGAATGGGGCGGGGTGATGGAAGGAGGGATAATGGGGCGGGGTGATGGAAAGCGGGAGAATGAGGCGGTGTGATGGAAAGCGGGAGAATGGGGCGGGTGATGGAACGCGGGAGAATGGGGCAGGGTGATGGAAAGAGTGAGAATGGGGCGGGGTGATGGAAAGCGGGAGAATGGGGCGGGGTGATGGAAAGCGGGCGAATGGGGCGGGGTGATGAAAAGCGGGAGAATGGAGCAGGGTGATGGAAGGAGGGAGAATGGGGCGGGGTGATGGAAGGAGGGAGAATGGAGCGGATGATGGCAAGCGGGAGAATGGGGCGGGGTGATGGAAGGACGGAGAATGGGGCGGGGTGATGGAAAGCGGGAGAATGGGGCAGGGTGATGGAAAGCGGGAGAATGGGGCGGGGTGATGGAAAGCGGGAAAATGGGGCGGGGTGAAGGAAAACGGGAGAATGGGGCGGGGTGATGGAAAGCGGGAGAATGGGACGGGGTGATGGAAAGCGGGAGAATGGGGCGGGGTGATGAAAAGCGGGAGAATGGGGCGGGGTGATCAAAACCGGGAGAATGGGGCGGGGTGATGGAAAGCGGGAGAATGGGGCGGGGTTATGGAAGGAGGGAGAATGGGGCGGGGTTATGGAAGGAGGGAAAATGGGGCGGGATGATGGAAAGCGGGAGAATGGGGTGGGGTGATGGAAAGCAGGAGAATGAGGCGGGGTGAAGGAAGGAGGGAGAATGAGGCGGGGTGATGGAAAGCGGGAGAATGGGGCGAGGTGATGGAAAGCAGGAGAATGGGGCGGGTTGATGGAAAGCGGGAGAATGGGGCGGGGTGATGGAAGGAGGGAGAATGGGGCGGGGTGATGGAAGGAGGGAGAATGGGGCGGGGTGATGGAAAGCGGGAGAATGGGGCGGGGTGATGGAAAGCGGGAGAATGGGGCGGGGTGATGGAAAGCGGGAGAATGGGGCGGGGTGATGGAAGGAGGGAGAATGGGGCGGGGTGATGGAAGGAGGGATAATGGGGCGGGGTGATGGAAAGCGGGAGAATGAGGCGGTGTGATGGAAAGCGGGAGAATGGGGCAGGGTGATGGAAAGAGTGAGAATGGGGCGGGGTGATGGAAAGCGGGAGAATGGGGCGGGGTGATGGAAAGCGGGAGAATGGAGCGGGGTGAAGGAAAGCGGGAGAATGGGGCGGGGTGATGGAAAGCGGGAAAATGGGGCGGGGTGAAGGAAAACGGGAGAATGGGGCGGGGTGATGGAAAGCGGGAGAATGGGACGGGGTGATGGAAAGCGGGAGAATGGGGCGGGGTGATGAAAAGCGGGAGAATGGGGCGGGGTGATCAAAAGCGGGAGAATGGGGCGGGGTGATGGAAAGCGGGAGAATGGGGCGGGGTTATGGAAGGAGGGAGAATGGGGCGGGGTTATGGAAGGAGGGAAAATGGGGCGGGATGATGGAAAGCGGGAGAATGGGGTGGGGTGATGGAAAGCGGGAGAATGGGGCGGGGTGATGAAAAGCGGGAGAGTGGGGCGGGGTGATGGAAGGAGGGAGAATGGGGCGGGGTGAAGGAACGCGGGAGAATGGGGCGGGGTGATGGAAAGCGGGAGAATGGGGCGGGGTGATGGAAGGAGGGAGAATGAGGCGGGGTGATGGAAAGAGGGAGAATGGGGCGAGGTGATGGAAAGCAGAGAATGGGGCGGGTTGATGGAAAGCGGGAGAATGGGGCGGGGTGATGGAAGGAGGGAGAATGGGGCGGGGTGATGGAAGGAGGGAGAATGGGGCGGGGTGATGGAAAGCGGGAGAATGGGGCGGGGTGATTGAAAGCGGGAGAATGGGGCGGGGTGATGGAAAGCGGGAGAATGGGGCGGGGTGATGGAAGGAGGGAGAATGGGGCGGGGTGATGGAAGGAGGGATAATGGGGCGGGGTGATAGAAAGCGGGAGAATGAGGCGGTGTGATGGAAATCGGGAGAATGGGGCGGGTGATGGAAAGCGGGAGAATGGGGCAGGGTGATGGAAAGAGTGAGAATGGGGCGGGGTGATGGAAAGCGGGAGAATGGGGCGGGGTGATGGAAAGCGGGAGAGTGGAGCGGGGTGAAGGAAAGCGGGAGAATGGGGCGGGGTGAAGGAAAGCGGGAGAATGGGGCGGGGTGATGGAAAGCGGGAGAATGGGGCGGGGAGATAGAAAGCGGGAGAATGGGGCGGGGTGATGGAAAGCGGGGGATTGAGGCGGGGTGATGGAAAGCGGGAGAATGGGGCGGGGTGATGAAAAGCGGGAGAATGGGGCGGGGTGATGGATGGTGGGAAAATGGGGCGGGGTGATGGAAGGAGGGAGAATGGGGCGGCGTGATGGAAAGCGGGAGAATGGGGCAGGGTGATGGAAAGCGGGAGAATGGGGCGGGGTGATGGAAGGAGGTAGAATGGGGCAGGGTGATGGAAGGAGGGAGAATGGGGTGGGGTTTAGGGTTTAGGGAAAATGGGGTGGGGTGATGGAAAGCGGGAGAATGGGGCGGGGTGATGGAAAGCGGGAGAATGGGGTAGGGTGATGGAAAGCGGGAGAATGGGGCGGGGTGATGGAAAGCGGGAGAATGGGGCGGGGTTATGGAAAGCAGGAGAATAGGGTGGGGTGATGGAAAGCGGGAGAATGGGGCGGGGTGATGGAAAGCGGGAGAGTGGGGCGGGGTGATGGAAAGCGGGAGAATGGGGCGGGGTGATGGAAAGTGGGAGAATGGGGCGAGGTGATGGAAAGCGGATGGGGCGGGGTGACGGAAAGCGGGAGAATGGGGCAGAGTGACGGAAAGAGGGAGAATGGGGCGGGGTGATGGAAGGAGGGAGAATGAGGCGGGGTGATGGAAGGAGGGAGAATGGAGCAGGGTTATGGAAGGAGGGAGAATGGAGCGGGGTGATGGAAAGCGGTAGAATGGGGCGGGGTGATGAAAAGCGGGAGAATGGGGCGGGGTGATGGAAGGAGGGAGAATGGGGCAGGGTGATGGAAAGAGGGAGAATGGGGCGGCGTGATGGAAAGCGGGAGAATGGGCCGGGGTGATGGAAAGCGGTAGAATGGGGCGGGGTGATGGAAAGCGGGAGAATGGGGCGGGGTGATCGAAAGCGGGAGAATGGGGCAGGGTGATGGAAAGCGGGAGATTGGGGCGGGGTGATGGAAAGCGGGAGAATGGGGCGGGGTGATGGAAAGCGGGAGAATGGGGCGGGGTGATGGAAAGCGGGAGAATGGGGCGAGGTGATGGAAAGCGGGAGAATGGGGCGGGGTGACGGAAAGCGGGAGAATGGGGCAGGGTGACGGAAAGAGGGAGAATGGGGCGGGGTGATGGAAGGAGGGAGAATGAGGCGGGGTGATGGAAGGAGGGAGAATGGAGCAGGGTTATGGAAGGAGGGAGAATGGAGCGGGGTGATGGAAGGAGGGAGAATGGGGCGGGGTGATGGAAGGAGGGAGAATGGGGCGGGGTGATGGAAGGAGGGAGAATGGGGCGGGGTTATGGAAAGCGGGAGAATGGGGCGGGGTGATGGAAAGCGGGAGAATGGGGCGGGGTGATCGAAAGCGGGAGAATGGGGCGGGGTGATGGAAAGCGGGAGATTGGGGCGGGGTGATGGAAAGCGGGAGAATGGGGCGGGGTGATGGAAAGCGGGAGAATGGGGCGGGGTGATGGAAAGCGGGAGAATGGGGCGAGGTGATGGAAAGCGGGAGAATGGGGCGGGGTGACGGAAAGCGGGAGAATGGGGCAGGGTGACGGAAAGAGGGAGAATGGGGCGGGGTGATGGAAGGAGGGAGAATGAGGCGGGGTGATGGAAGGAGGGAGAATGGAGCAGGGTTATGGAAGGAGGGAGAATGGAGCGGGGTGATGGAAAGCGGGAGAATGGGGCGGGGTGATGGAAGAAGGGAGAATGAGGCGGGGTGATGGAAGGAGGGAGAATGGAGCAGGGTTATGGAAGGAGGGAGAATGGAGCGGGGTGATGGAAAGCGGTAGAATGGGGCGGGGTGATGGAAAGCGGGAGAATGGAGCGGGGTGATGGAAGGAGGGAGAATGGGGCAGGGTGATGGAAAGAGGGAGAATGGGGCGGCGTGATGGAAAGCGGGAGAATGGGCCGGGGTGATGGAAAGCGGGAGAATGGGGCGGGGTGATGGAAGGAGGGAGAATGGGGCAGGGTGATGGAAGGAGGGAGAATGGGGCGGGGTGATGGAAGGAGGGAGAATGGGGCGGGGTGATGGAAAGCGGGAGAATGGGGCGGGGTGATGGAAAGCGGGAGAATGGGGCGGGGTGATCGAAAGCGGGAGAATGGGGCGGGGTGATGGAAAGCGGGAGATTGGGGCGGGGTGATGGAAAGCGGGAGAATGGGGCGGGGTGATGAAAAGCGGGAGAATGGGGCGGGGTGATGGAAGGAGGGAGAATGGGGCGGGGTGATGGAAGGAGGGAGAATGAGGCTGGGTGATGGAAAGCGGGAGAATGGGGCGGGGTGATGGAAAGCGGGAGAATGGGGCGGGGCGATGGAAGGAGGGAGAAGGGGGCAGGGTGATGGAAGGAGGGAGAATGGGGCGGGGTGATGAAAGGCGGGAGAATGGGGCGGGGTGATGGAAAGCAGGAGAATGGGGCGGGGTGATGGAAAGCGGGAGAATGGGGCGGGGTGATGGAAAGCGGGAGAATGGGGCGGGGTTATGGAAAGCGGGAGAATGGTGCGGGGTGATGGAAGGAGGGAGAATGGGGCGGGGTGATGGAAGGAGGGAGAATGGGGCGGGGTGATGGAAAGCGGGAGATTGGGGCGGGGTGATGGAAAGCAGGAGAATGGGGCGGGGTGATGGAAAGCGGGAGAATGGGGCAAGGTGATGGAAGGAGGGAGAATGGGGCGGGGTGATGGAAGGAGGGAGAATGGGGCGGGGTGATGGAAAGCGGGAGAATAGGGCGGGGTGATGGAAAGCGGGAGAATGGGGCAGGGTGATGGAAGGAGGGAGAATGTGGCGGGGTGATGGAAAGCGGGAGAATGGGGCGGGGTGATGGAAGGAGGGAGAATGGGTCGGGGTGATGGAAGGAGGGAGAATGGGGCGGGGTGATCAAAAGCGGGAGAATGGGGCGGGGTGATGGAAAGCAGAAGAATGGGGCGGGGTGATAGAAAGCAGGAGAATGGGGCAAGGTGTTGGAAGGAGGGAGAATGGGGCGGGGTGATGGAAGGAGGGAGAATAGGGCGGAGTGATGGAAAGCGGGAGAATGGGGCGGGGTGATGGAAAGCGGGAGAATGGGGCGGGGTGATGGAAGGAAGGAGAATGGGGCGGGGTGATGGAAAGCGGGAGAATGGGGCGCGGTGATGGAAAGCGGGAAAATGGGGCGGGGTGATGGAAAGCGGGAGAATGGGGCGGGGTGATTGAAAGCGGGAGAATGGGGCGGGGTGAAGGAAAGCGGGAGAATGGGGAGGGGTGATGGAAAGCGGGGGAATGGGGCGGGGTGATGGAAAGCTGGAGAATGGGGCGGGGTGATGGAAAGCGGGAGAATGGGGCGGGGTGATGGAAAGCGGGAGATTGGGGCGGGGTGATGGAAAGCGGGAGAATGGGGCGGGGTGATGGAAAGCAGGAGAATGGGGCGGGGTGATGAAAAGCGGGAGAATGGGGCGGGGTGATGGAAGGAGGGAGAATGGGGCGGGGTGATGGAAGGAGGGAGAATGAGGCGGGGTGATGGAAAGCGGGAGAATGGGGCGGGGTGATGGAAAGCAGGAGAATGGGGCGGGGCGATGGAAGGAGGGAGAAGGGGGCAGGGTGATGGAAGGAGGGAGAATGGGGCGGGTTGATGAAAGGCGGGAGAATGGGGCGGGGTGATGGAAAGCAGGAGAATGGGGCGGGGTGATGGAAAGCGGGAGAATGGGGCGCGGTGATGGAAAGCGGGAGAACGGGGCGGGGTTATGGAAAGCGGGAGAATGGGGCGGGGTGATGGAAGGAGGGAGAATGGGGCGGGGTGAGGGAAGGAGGGAGAATGGGGCGGGGTGATGGAAAGCGGGAGATTGGGGCAGGGTGATGGAAAGCAGGAGAATGGGGCGGGGTGATGGAAAGCGGGAGAATGGGGCAAGGTGATGGAAGGAGGTAGAATGGGGCGGGGTGATTGAAGGAGGGAGAATGGGGCGGGGTGATGGAAAGCAGGAGAATGCAGCGGGGTGATGGAAGGAGGGAGAATGGGGCGGGGTGATGGAAGGAGGGAGAATGGGGCGGGGTGATGGAAGGAGGGAGAATGGGGCGGGGTGATGGAAAGCGGGAGAATGGGGCGGGGTGATGGAAAGCAGAAGAATGGGGCGGGGTGTTAGAAAGCGGGAGAATGGGGCGGGGTGATGGAAGGAGGGAGAATGGGGCGGGGTGATGGAAAGCGGGAGAATGGGGCGGGGTGATGGAAAGCGGGAGAATGGGGCAGGGTGATGGAAGGAGGGAGAATGGGGCGGGGTGATGGAAGGAGGGAGAATGTGGCGGGGTGATGGAAAGCGGGACGATGGGGCGGGGTGATGGAAAGCGGGAGAATGGGGATGGAAAGCGGGAGATTGGGGCGGGGTGATAGAAAGCGTGAGAATGGGGCTGGTTGATGGAAAGCGGGAGAATAGGGCGGGGTGATGGAAAGCGGGCGAATGGGGCGGGGTGATGAAAAGCGGGAGAATGGAGCAGGGTGATGGAAGGAGGGAGAATGGGGCGGGGTGATGGAAGGAGGGAGAATGGAGCGGATGATGGCAAGCGGGAGAATGGGGTGGGGTGATGGAAGGACGGAGAATGGGGCGGGGTGATGGAAAGCGGGAGAATGGGGCAGGGTGATGGAAAGCGGGAGAATGGGGCGGGGTGATGGAAAGCGGGAAAATGGGGCGGGGTGAAGGAAAACGGGAGAATGGGGCGGGGTGATGGAAAGCGGGAGAATGGGACGGGGTGATGGAAAGCGGGAGAATGGGGCGGGGTGATGAAAAGCGGGAGAATGGGGCGGGGTGATCAAAACCGGGAGAATGGGGCGGGGTGATGGAAAGAGGGAGAATGGGGCGGGGTGATGGAAAGCTGGAGAATGGGGCGGGGTGATGAAAAGCGGGAGAATGGGGCGGGGTGATCAAAAGCGGGAGAATGGGGCGGGGTGATGGAAAGCGGGAGAATGGGGCGGGGTTATGGAAGGAGGGAAAATGGGGCGGGATGATGGAAAGCGGGAGAATGGGGTGGGGTGATGGAAAGCGGGAGAATGGGGCGGGGTGATGAAAAGCGGGAGAGTGGGGCGGGGTGATGGAAGGAGGGAGAATGGGGCGGGGTGAAGGAACGCGGGAGAATGGGGCGGGGTGATGGAAAGCGGGAGAATGGGGCGGGGTGATGGAAGGAGGGAGAATGAGGCGGGGTGATGGAAAGCGGGAGAATGGGGCGAGGTGATGGAAAGCAGGAGAATGGGGCGGGTTGATGGAAAGCGGGAGAATGGGGCGGGGTGATGGAAGGAGGGAGAATGGGGCGGGGTGATGGAAGGAGGGAGAATGGGGCGGGGTGATGGAAAGCGGGAGAATGGGGCGGGGTGATGGAAAGCGGGAGAATGGGGCGGGGTGATGGAAAGCGGGAGAATGGGGCGGGGTGATGGAAGGAGGGAGAATGGGGCGGGGTGATGGAAGGAGGGATAATGGGGCGGGGTGATGGAAAGCGGGAGAATGAGGCGGTGTGATGGAAAGCGGGAGAATGGGGCGGGTGATGGAAAGCGGGAGAATGGGGCAGGGTGATGGAAAGAGTGAGAATGGGGCGGGGTGATGGAAAGCGGGAGAATGGGGCGGGGTGACGGAAGGAGGGAGAATGGGGCGGGGTGATGGAAGGAGGGAGAATGGGGCGGGGTGATGGAAAGCGGGAGAATGGGGCGGGGTGATGGAAAGCGGGAGAATGGGGCGGGGTGAAGGAAAGCGGGAGAATGGGGCGGGGTTATGGAAAGCGGGAGAATGGGGCGGGGAGATAGAAAGCAGGAGAATGGGGCGGGGTGATGGAAAGCGGGGGATTGAGGCGGGGTGATGGAAAGCGGGAGAATGGGGCGGGGTGATGAAAAGCGGGAGAATGGGGCGGGGTGATGGATGGTGGGAAAATGGGGCGGGGTGATGGAAGGAGGGAGAATGGGGCGGCGTGATGGAAAGCGGGAGAATTGGGCAGGGTGATGGAAAGCGGGAGAATGGGGCGGGGTGATGGAAGGAGGGAGAATGGGGCAGGGTGAATGAAGGAGGGAGAATGGGGCGGGGTGATGGAAGGAGGGAGAATGGGGCGGGGTGATGGAAAGCGGGAGAATGGGGCGGGGTGATGGAAAGCGGGAGAATGGGGCGGGGTGATGGAAAGCGGGAGAATGGAGCGGGGTGATGGAAGGAGGGAGAATGGGGCAGGGTGATGGAAGGAGGGAGAATGGGGCGGCGCGATGGAAAGCGGGAGAATGGGGCGGGGTGATGGAAAGCGGGAGAATGGGGCGGGGTGATGTAAGGAGGGAGAATGGGGCAGGGTGATGGAAGGAGGGAGAATGGGGCGGGGTGATGGAAGGAGGGAGAATGGGGCGGGGTGATGGAAAGCGGGAGAATGGGGCGGGGTGATGGAAAGCGGGAGAATGGGGCGGGGTGATGGAAAGCGGGAGAATGGGGCAGGGTGATGGAAAGCGGGAGAACGGGGCGGGGTGATGGAAAGCGGGAGAATAGGGTGGGGTGATGGAAAGCGGGAGAATGGGGCGGGGTGATGGAAAGCGGGAGAGTGGGGCGGGGTGATGGAAAGCGGGAATATGTGGCGGGGTGATGGAAAGCGGGAGAGTGGGGCGAGGTGATGGAAAGCGGGAGAATGGGGCGGGGTGATGGAAAGCGGGAGAATGGGGCGGGGTGATGGAAAGCGGGAGAATGGGGCGGGGTGATGGAAAGCGGGAGAATGGGGCAGGGTGATGGAAAGCGGGAGATTGGGGCGGGGTGATGGAAAGCGGGAGAATAGGGTGGGGTGATGGAAAGCGGGAGAATGGGGCGGGGTGATGGAAAGCGGGACAGTGGGGCGGGGTGATGGAAAGCGGGAATATGTGGCGGGGTGATGGAAAGCGGGAGAATGGGGCGGGGTGATGGAAAGCGGGAGAATGGGGCGGGGTGATGGAAAGCGGGAGAATAGGGCGGGGTGATGGAAAGCGGGAGAATGGGGCGGGGTGATGGAAAGCGGGAGAATAGGGTGGGGTGATGGAAAGCGGGAGAATGGGGCGGGGTGATGGAAAGCGGGAGAGTGGGGCGGGGTGATGGAAAGCGGGAGAATGTGGCGGGGTGATGGAAAGCGGGAGAATGGGGCGGGGTGATGGAAAGCGGGAGAATGGGGCGGGGTGATGGAAAGCGGGAGAATGGGGCGGGGTGATGGAAAGCGGGAGAATAGGGCGGGGTGATGGAAAGCGGGAGAATGGGGCGGGGTGATGGAAAGCGGGAGAATAGGGTGGGGTGATGGAAAGCGGGAGAATGGGGCGGGGTGATGGAAAGCGGGAGAGTGGGGCGGGGTGATGGAAAGCGGGAGAATGTGGCGGGGTGATGGAAAGCGGGAGAATGGGGCGGGGTGATGGAAAGTGGGAGAATGGGGCGGGGTGACGGAAAGCGAGAGAATGGGGCAGGGTGACGGAAAGAGGGAGAATGGGGCGGGGTGATAAAAAGCGGGGGAATGGGGCGGGGTGATGGAAGGAGGGAGAATGGGGCGGGGTGATGGAAGGAGGCAGAATGGGGCGGGGTGATGGAAAGCGGGAGAATGGGGCGGGGTGATGGAAAGCGGGAGAATGGGGCGGGGCGATGGAAGGAGGGAGAAGGGGGCAGGGTGATGGAAGGAGGGAGAATGGGGCGGGGTGATGAAAGGCGGGAGAATGGGGCGGGGTGATGCAAAGCAGGAGAATGGGGCGGGGTGATGGAAAGCGGGAGAATGGGGCGGGGTGATGGAAAGCGGGAGAATGGGGCGGGGTGATGGAAAGCGGGAGAATGGGGCGGGGTGATGGAAGGAGGGGGAATGGGGCGGGGTGATGGAAGGAGGGAGAATGAGGCGGGGTGATGGAAGGAGGGAGAATGGAGCAGGGTTATGGAAGGAGGGAGAATGGAGCAGGGTTATGGAAGGAGGGAGAATGGAGCGGGGTGATGGAAAGCGGGAGAATGGGGCGGGGTGATGAAAAGCGGGAGAATGGGGCGGGGTGATGGAAAGCGGGAGAATGGGGCGGAGTGATGGAAAGCGGGAGAATGGAGCGGGGTGATGGAAGGAGGGAGAATGGAGCAGGGTTATGGAAGGAGGGAGAATGGAGCGGGGTGATGGAAAGCGGGAGAATGGGGCGGGGTGATGAAAAGCGGGAGAATGGGGCGGGGTGATGGAAAGCGGGAGAATGGGGCGGGGTGATGGAAAGCGGGAGAATGGAGCGGGGTGATGGAAGGAGGGAGAATGGGGCAGGGTGATGGAAGGAGGGAGAATGGGGCGGCGCGATGGAAAGCGGGAGAATGGGGCGGGGTGATGGAAAGCGGGAGAATGGGGCGGGGTGATGTAAGGAGGGAGAATGGGGCAGGGTGATTGAAGGAGGGAGAATGGGGCGGGGTGATGGAAGGAGGGAGAATGGGGCGGGGTGATGGAAAGCGGGAGAATGGGGCGGGGTGATGGAAAGCGGGAGAATGGGGCGGGGTGATGGAAAGCGGGAGAATGGGGCAGGGTGATGGAAAGCGGGAGAATGGGGCGGGGTGATGGAAAGCGGGAGAATAGGGTGGGGTGATGGAAAGCGGGAGAATGGGGCGGGGTGATGGAAAGCGGGAGAGTGGGGCGGGGTGATGGAAAGCGGGAATATGTGGCGGGGTGATGGAAAGCGGGAGAATGGGGCGGGGTGATGGAAAGCGGGAGAATGGGGCGGGGTGACGGAAAGCGGGAGAATGGGGCAGGGTGACGGAAAGAGGGAGAATGGGGCGGGGTGATAAAAAGCGGGGGAATGGGGCGGGGTGATGGAAGGAGGGAGAATGGGGCGGGGTGATGGAAGGAGGCAGAATGGGGCGGTGTGATGGAAAGCGGGAGAATGGGGCGGGGTGATGGAAAGCGGGAGAATGGGGCGGGGCGATGGAAGGAGGGAGAAGGGGGCAGGGTGATGGAAGGAGGGAGAATGGGGCGGGGTGATGAAAGGCGGGAGAATGGGGCGGGGTGATGCAAAGCAGGAGAATGGGGCGGGGTGATGGAAAGCGGGAGAATGGGGCGGGGTGATGGAAAGCGGGAGAATGGGGCGGGGTTATGGAAAGCGGGAGAATGGGGCGGGGTGATGGAAGGAGGGAGAATGGGGCGGGGTGATGGAAGGAGGGAGAATTGGGCGGGGTGATGGAAAGCGGGAGAATGGGGCGGGGTGATGGAAAGCAGGAGAATGGGGCGGGGTGATGGAAAGCGGGAGAATGGGGCAAGGTGATGGAAGGAGGGAGAATGGGGCGGGGTGATGGAAGGAGGGAGAATGGGGCGGGGTGATGGAAAGCAGGAGAATGCGGCGGGGTGATGGAAAGCGGGAGAATGGGGCGGGGTGATGGAAGGAGGGAGAATGGGGCGGGGTGATGGAAGGAGGGAGAATGGGGCGGGGTGATGGAAAGCGGGAGAATGGGGCGGGGTGATGGAAAGCGGGAGAATGGGGCGGGGTGATGGAAAGCGGGAGAGTGGGGCGGGGTGATGGAAAGCGAGAATATGTGGCGGGGTGATGGAAAGCGGGAGAATGGGGCGGGGTGATGGAAAGCGGGAGAATGGGGCGGGGTGACGGAAAGCGGGAGAATGGGGCAGGGTGACGGAAAGAGGGAGAATGGGGCGGGGTGATAAAAAGCGGGGGAATGGGGCGGGGTGATGGAAGGAGGGAGAATGGGGCGGGGTGATGGAAGGAGGCAGAATGGGGCGGTGTGATGGAAAGCGGGAGAATGGGGCGGGGTGATGGAAAGCGGGAGAATGGGGCGGGGCGATGGAAGGAGGGAGAAGGGGGCAGGGTGATGGAAGGAGGGAGAATGGGGCGGGGTGATGAAAGGCGGGAGAATGGGGCGGGGTGATGCAAAGCAGGAGAATGGGGCGGGGTGATGGAAAGCGGGAGAATGGGGCGGGGTGATGGAAAGCGGGAGAATGGGGCGGGGTTATGGAAAGCGGGAGAATGGGGCGGGGTGATGGAAGGAGGGAGAATGGGGCGGGGTGATGGAAGGAGGGAGAATTGGGCGGGGTGATGGAAAGCGGGAGAATGGGGCGGGGTGATGGAAAGCAGGAGAATGGGGCGGGGTGATGGAAAGCGGGAGAATGGGGCAAGGTGATGGAAGGAGGGAGAATGGGGCGGGGTGATGGAAGGAGGGAGAATGGGGCGGGGTGATGGAAAGCAGGAGAATGCGGCGGGGTGATGGAAAGCGGGAGAATGGGGCGGGGTGATGGAAGGAGGGAGAATGGGGCGGGGTGATGGAAGGAGGGAGAATGGGGCGGGGTGATGGAAAGCGGGAGAATGGGGCGGGGTGATGGAAAGCGGGAGAATGGGGCGGGGTGATGGAAAGCGGGAGAATGGGGCAGGGTGATGGAAAGCGGGAGAATGGGGCGGGGTGATGGAAAGCGGGAGAATGGGGCGGGGTGATGGAAAGCGGGAGAATAGGGTGGGGTGATGGAAAGCGGGAGAATGGGGCGGGGTGATGGAAAGCGGGAGAGTGGGGCGGGGTGATGGAAAGCGGGAATATGTGGCGGGGTGATGGAAAGCGGGAGAATGGGGCGGGGTGATGGAAAGTGGGAGAATGGGGCGGGGTGACGGAAAGCGGGAGAATGGGGCGGGGTGATAGAAAGCGGGGGAATGGGGCGGGGTGATGGAAGGAGGGAGAATGGGGCGGGGTGATGGAAGGAGGCAGAATGGGGCGGGGTGATGGAAAGCGGGAGAATGGGGCGGGGTGATGGAAAGCGGGAGAATGGGGCGGGGCGATGGAAGGAGGGAGAAGGGGGCCGGGTGATGGAAGGAGGGAGAATGGGGCGGGGTGATGAAAGGCGGGAGAATGGGGCGGGGTGATGCAAAGCAGGAGAATGGGGCGGGGTGGTGGAAAGCGGGAGAATGGGGCGGGGTGATGGAAGGAGGGAGAATGGGGCGGGGTGATGGAAGGAGGGAGAATTGGGCGGGGTGATGGAAAGTGGGAGAATGGGGCGGGGTGATGGAAAGCAGGAGAATGGGGCGGGGTGATGGAAAGCGGGAGAATGGGGCGGGGTGATGGAAAGCAGGAGAATGGGGCGGGGTGATGGAAAGCGGGAGAATGGGGCAAGGTGATGGAAGGAGGGAGAATGGGGCGGGGTGATGGAAGGAGGGAAAATGGGGCGGGGTGATGGAAAGCAGGAGAATGCGGCGGGGTGATGGAAAGCGGGAGAATGGGGCAAGGTGATGGAAGGAGGGAGAATGGGGCGGGGTGATGGAAGGAGGGAGAATGGGGCGGGGTGATGGAAAGCAGGAGAATGCGGCGGGGTGATGGAAAGCGGGAGAATGGGGCGGGGTGATGGAAAGCGGGAGAATGGGGCGGGGTGATGGAAAGCGGGAGAATGGGGCAGGGTGATGGAAAGCGGGAGAATGGGGTGGGGTGATGGAAAGCGGGAGAATGGGGCGGGGTGATGGAAAGTGGGAGAATGGGGCGGGGTGACGGAAAGCGGGAGAATGGGGCAGGGTGACGGAAAGAGGGAGAATGGGGCGGGGTGATAAAAAGCGGGGGAATGGGGCGGGGTGATGGAAGGAGGGAGAATGGGGCGGGGTGATGGAAGGAGGCAGAATGGGGCGGGGTGATGGAAAGCGGGAGAATGGGGCGGGGTGATGGAAAGCGGGAGAATGGGGCGGGGCGATGGAAGGAGGGAGAAGGGGGCAGGGTGATGGAAGGAGGGAGAATGGGGCGGGGTGATGAAAGGCGGGAGAATGGGGCGGGGTGATGCAAAGCAGGAGAATGGGGCGGGGTGGTGGAAAGCGGGAGAATGGGGCGGGGTGATGGAAGGAGGGAGAATGGGGCGGGGTGATGGAAGGAGGGAGAATTGGGCAGGGTGATGGAAAGCGGGAGAATGGGGCGGGGTGATGGAAAGCAGGAGAATGGGGCGGGGTGATGGAAAGCAGGAGAATGGGGCAAGGTGATGGAAGGAGGGAGAATGGGGCGGGGTGATGGAAGGAGGGAGAATTGGGCGGGGTGATGGAAAGCGGGAGAACGGGGCGGGGTGATGGAAAGCAGGAGAATGGGGCGGGGTGATGGAAAGCGGGAGAATGGGGCAAGGTGATGGAAGGAGGGAGAATGGGGCGGGGTGATGGAAGGAGGGAGAATGGGGCGGGGTGATGGAAAGCAGGAGAATGCGGCGGGGTGATGGAAAGCGGGAGAATGGGGCAAGGTGATGGAAGGAGGGAGAATGGGGCGGGGTGATGGAAGGAGGGAGAATGGGGCGGGGTGATGGAAAGCGGGAGAATGGGGCAGGGTGATGGAAAGCGGGAGAATGGGGCGGGGTGATGGAAAGCGGGAGAATGGGGCGGGGTGATGGAAAGCGGGAGAAAATGGTGGGGTGATGGAAAGCGGGAGAATGGGGCGGGGTGATGGAAAGCGGGAGAATGGGGCGGGGTTATGGAAAGCGGGAGAATGGGGCGGGGTGATGGAAGGAGGGAGAATAGGGCGGGGTGATGGAAGGAGGGAGAATTGGGCGGGGTGATGGAAAGCGGGAGAATGGGGCGGGGTGATGGAAAGCAGGAGAATGGGGCGGGGTGATAGAAAGCGGGAGAATGGGGCAAGGTGATGGAAGGAGGGAGAATGGGGCGGGGTGATGGAAGGAGGGAGAATGGGGCGGGGTGTTGGAAAGCAGGAGAATGCGGCGGGGTGATGGAAAGCGGGAGAATGGGGCAAGGTGATGGAAAGAGGGAGAATGGGGCGGGGTGATGGAAGGAGGGAGAATGGGGCGGGGTGATGGAAAGCAGGAGAATGCGGCGGGGTGATGGAAAGCGGGAGAATGGGGCGGGGTGATGGAAAGCGGGAGAATGGGGCGGGGTGATGGAAAGCGGGAGAATGGGGCAGGGTGATGGAAAGCGGGAGAATGGGGCGGGGTGATGGAAAGCGGGAGAATGGGGCGGGGTGATGGAAAGCGGGAGAAAAGGGTGGGGTGATGGAAAGCGGGAGAATGGGGCGGGGTGATGGAAAGCGGGAGAATGGGGCGGGGTTATGGAAAGCGGGAGAATGGGGCGGGGTGATGGAAGGAGGGAGAATGGGGCGGGGTGATGGAAGGAGGGAGAATTGGGCGGGGTGATGGAAAGCGGGAGAATGGGGCGGGGTGATGGAAAGCAGGAGAATGGGGCGGGGTGATGGAAAGCGGGAGAATGGGGCAAGGTGATGGAAGGAGGGAGAATGGGGCGGGGTGATGGAAGGAGGGAGAATGGGGCGGGGTGATGGAAAGCAGGAGAATGCGGCGGGGTGATGGAAAGCGGGAGAATGGGGCGGGGTGATGGAAGGAGGGAGAATGTGGCGGGGTGATGGAAGGAGGGAGAATGGGGCGGGGTGATGGAAAGCGGGAGAATGGGGCAGGGTGATGGAAGGAGGGAGAATGGGGCGGGGTGATGGAAGGAGGGAGAATGTGGCGGGGTGATGAAAAGCGGGAGAATGGGTTGGGGTGATGGAAAGAGGGAGAATGGGGCGGGGTGATGGAAAGCGGGAGAATGGGGCGGGGTGATGGAAATCGGGAGAATGGGGCAGGGTGATGGAAAGCGGGAGAATGGGGCGGGGTGATGGAAAGCGGGAGAATGGGGCGGGGTGATGGAAAGCGGGAGAATGGGGCGGGGTGATGGAAAGCGGGAGAATAGGGTGGGGTGATGGAAAGCGGGAGAATGGGGCGGGGTGATGGAAAGCGGGAGAATGGGGCGGGGTTATGGAAAGCGGGAGAATGGGGCGGGGTGATGGAAGGAGGGAGAATGGGGCGGGGTGATGGAAAGCAGGAGAATGGGGCAAGGTGTTGGAAGGAGGGAGAATGGGGCGGGGTGATGGAAGGAGGGAGAATAGGGCGGAGTGATGGAAAGCGGGAGAATGGGGCGGGGTGATGGAAAGCGGGAGAATGGGGCGGGGTGATGGAAGGAAGGAGAATGGGGCGGGGTGATGGAAAGCGGGAGAATGGGGCGCGGTGATGGAAAGCGGGAAAATGGGGCGGGGTGATGGAAAGCGGGAGAATGGGGCGGGGTGATTGAAAGCGGGAGAATGGGGCGGGGTGAAGGAAAGCGGGAGAATGGGGAGGGGTGATGGAAAGCGGGGGAATGGGGCGGGGTGATGGAAAGCTGGAGAATGGGGCGGGGTGATGGAAAGCGGGAGAATGGGGCGGGGTGATGGAAAGCGGGAGATTGGGGCGGGGTGATGGAAAGCGGGAGAATGGGGCGGGGTGATGGAAAGCAGGAGAATGGGGCGGGGTGATGAAAAGCGGGAGAATGGGGCGGGGTGATGGAAGGAGGGAGAATGGGGCGGGGTGATGGAAGGAGGGAGAATGAGGCGGGGTGATGGAAAGCGGGAGAATGGGGCGGGGTGATGGAAAGCAGGAGAATGGGGCGGGGCGATGGAAGGAGGGAGAAGGGGGCAGGGTGATGGAAGGAGGGAGAATGGGGCGGGTTGATGAAAGGCGGGAGAATGGGGCGGGGTGATGGAAAGCAGGAGAATGGGGCGGGGTGATGGAAAGCGGGAGAATGGGGCGCGGTGATGGAAAGCGGGAGAACGGGGCGGGGTTATGGAAAGCGGGAGAATGGGGCGGGGTGATGGAAGGAGGGAGAATGGGGCGGGGTGAGGGAAGGAGGGAGAATGGGGCGGGGTGATGGAAAGCGGGAGATTGGGGCAGGGTGATGGAAAGCAGGAGAATGGGGCGGGGTGATGGAAAGCGGGAGAATGGGGCAAGGTGATGGAAGGAGGTAGAATGGGGCGGGGTGATTGAAGGAGGGAGAATGGGGCGGGGTGATGGAAAGCAGGAGAATGCAGCGGGGTGATGGAAGGAGGGAGAATGGGGCGGGGTGATGGAAGGAGGGAGAATGGGGCGGGGTGATGGAAGGAGGGAGAATGGGGCGGGGTGATGGAAAGCGGGAGAATGGGGCGGGGTGATGGAAAGCAGAAGAATGGGGCGGGGTGTTAGAAAGCGGGAGAATGGGGCAAGGTGATGGAAGGAGGGAGAATGGGGCGGGGTGATGGAAAGCGGGAGAATGGGGCGGGGTGATGGAAAGCGGAAGAATGGGGCAGGGTGATGGAAGGAGGGAGAATGGGGCGGGGTGATGGAAGGAGGGAGAATGTGGCGGGGTGATGGAAAGCGGGACGATGGGGCGGGGTGATGGAAAGCGGGAGAATGGGGATGGAAAGCGGGAGATTGGGGCGGGGTGATAGAAAGCGTGAGAATGGGGCTGGTTGATGGAAAGCGGGAGAATAGGGCGGGGTGATGGAAAGCGGGCGAATGGGGCGGGGTGATGAAAAGCGGGAGAATGGAGCAGGGTGATGGAAGGAGGGAGAATGGGGCGGGGTGATGGAAGGAGGGAGAATGGAGCGGATGATGGCAAGCGGGAGAATGGGGTGGGGTGATGGAAGGACGGAGAATGGGGCGGGGTGATGGAAAGCGGGAGAATGGGGCAGGGTGATGGAAAGCGGGAGAATGGGGCGGGGTGATGGAAAGCGGGAAAATGGGGCGGGGTGAAGGAAAACGGGAGAATGGGGCGGGGTGATGGAAAGCGGGAGAATGGGACGGGGTGATGGAAAGCGGGAGAATGGGGCGGGGTGATGAAAAGCGGGAGAATGGGGCGGGGTGATCAAAACCGGGAGAATGGGGCGGGGTGATGGAAAGAGGGAGAATGGGGCGGGGTGATGGAAAGCTGGAGAATGGGGCGGGGTGATGAAAAGCGGGAGAATGGGGCGGGGTGATCAAAAGCGGGAGAATGGGGCGGGGTGATGGAAAGCGGGAGAATGGGGCGGGGTTATGGAAGGAGGGAGAATGGGGCGGGGTTATGGAAGGAGGGAAAATGGGGCGGGATGATGGAAAGCGGGAGAATGGGGTGGGGTGATGGAAAGCGGGAGAATGGGGCGGGGTGATGAAAAGCGGGAGAGTGGGGCAGGGTGATGGAAGGAGGGAGAATGGGGCGGGGTGAAGGAACGCGGGAGAATGGGGCGGGGTGATGGAAAGCGGGAGAATGGGGCGGGGTGATGGAAGGAGGGAGAATGAGGCGGGGTGATGGAAAGCGGGAGAATGGGGCGAGGTGATGGAAAGCAGGAGAATGGGGCGGGTTGATGGAAAGCGGGAGAATGGGGCGGGGTGATGGAAGGAGGGAGAATGGGGCGGGGTGATGGAAGGAGGGAGAATGGGGCGGGGTGATGGAAAGCGGGAGAATGGGGCGGGGTGATGGAAAGCGGGAGAATGGGGCGGGGTGATGGAAAGCGGGAGAATGGGGCGGGGTGATGGAAGGAGGGAGAATGGGGCGGGGTGATGGAAGGAGGGATAATGGGGCGGGGTGATGGAAAGCGGGAGAATGAGGCGGTGTGATGGAAAGCGGGAGAATGGGGCGGGTGATGGAAAGCGGGAGAATGGGGCAGGGTGATGGAAAGAGTGAGAATGGGGCGGGGTGATGGAAAGCGGGAGAATGGGGCGGGGTGACGGAAGGAGGGAGAATGGGGCGGGGTGATGGAAGGAGGGAGAATGGGGCGGGGTGATGGAAAGCGGGAGAATGGGGCGGGGTGATGGAAAGCGGGAGAATGGGGCGGGGTGAAGGAAAGCGGGAGAATGGGGCGGGGTTATGGAAAGCGGGAGAATGGGGCGGGGAGATAGAAAGCAGGAGAATGGGGCGGGGTGATGGAAAGCGGGGGATTGAGGCGGGGTGATGGAAAGCGGGAGAATGGGGCGGGGTGATGAAAAGCGGGAGAATGGGGCGGGGTGATGGATGGTGGGAAAATGGGGCGGGGTGATGGAAGGAGGGAGAATGGGGCGGCGTGATGGAAAGCGGGAGAATTGGGCAGGGTGATGGAAAGCGGGAGAATGGGGCGGGGTGATGGAAGGAGGGAGAATGGGGCAGGGTGAATGAAGGAGGGAGAATGGGGCGGGGTGATGGAAGGAGGGAGAATGGGGCGGGGTGATGGAAAGCGGGAGAATGGGGCGGGGTGATGGAAAGCGGGAGAATGGGGCGGGGTGATGGAAAGCGGGAGAATGGAGCGGGGTGATGGAAGGAGGGAGAATGGGGCAGGGTGATGGAAGGAGGGAGAATGGGGCGGCGCGATGGAAAGCGGGAGAATGGGGCGGGGTGATGGAAAGCGGGAGAATGGGGCGGGGTGATGTAAGGAGGGAGAATGGGGCAGGGTGATGGAAGGAGGGAGAATGGGGCGGGGTGATGGAAGGAGGGAGAATGGGGCGGGGTGATGGAAAGCGGGAGAATGGGGCGGGGTGATGGAAAGCGGGAGAATGGGGCGGGGTGATGGAAAGCGGGAGAATGGGGCAGGGTGATGGAAAGCGGGAGAACGGGGCGGGGTGATGGAAAGCGGGAGAATAGGGTGGGGTGATGGAAAGCGGGAGAATGGGGCGGGGTGATGGAAAGCGGGAGAGTGGGGCGGGGTGATGGAAAGCGGGAATATGTGGCGGGGTGATGGAAAGCGGGAGAGTGGGGCGAGGTGATGGAAAGCGGGAGAATGGGGCGGGGTGATGGAAAGCGGGAGAATGGGGCGGGGTGATGGAAAGCGGGAGAATGGGGCGGGGTGATGGAAAGCGGGAGAATGGGGCAGGGTGATGGAAAGCGGGAGATTGGGGCGGGGTGATGGAAAGCGGGAGAATAGGGTGGGGTGATGGAAAGCGGGAGAATGGGGCGGGGTGATGGAAAGCGGGACAGTGGGGCGGGGTGATGGAAAGCGGGAATATGTGGCGGGGTGATGGAAAGCGGGAGAATGGGGCGGGGTGATGGAAAGCGGGAGAATGGGGCGGGGTGATGGAAAGCGGGAGAATAGGGCGGGGTGATGGAAAGCGGGAGAATGGGGCGGGGTGATGGAAAGCGGGAGAATAGGGTGGGGTGATGGAAAGCGGGAGAATGGGGCGGGGTGATGGAAAGCGGGAGAGTGGGGCGGGGTGATGGAAAGCGGGAGAATGTGGCGGGGTGATGGAAAGCGGGAGAATGGGGCGGGGTGATGGAAAGCGGGAGAATGGGGCGGGGTGATGGAAAGCGGGAGAATGGGGCGGGGTGATGGAAAGCGGGAGAATAGGGCGGGGTGATGGAAAGCGGGAGAATGGGGCGGGGTGATGGAAAGCGGGAGAATAGGGTGGGGTGATGGAAAGCGGGAGAATGGGGCGGGGTGATGGAAAGCGGGAGAGTGGGGCGGGGTGATGGAAAGCGGGAGAATGTGGCGGGGTGATGGAAAGCGGGAGAATGGGGCGGGGTGATGGAAAGTGGGAGAATGGGGCGGGGTGACGGAAAGCGAGAGAATGGGGCAGGGTGACGGAAAGAGGGAGAATGGGGCGGGGTGATAAAAAGCGGGGGAATGGGGCGGGGTGATGGAAGGAGGGAGAATGGGGCGGGGTGATGGAAGGAGGCAGAATGGGGCGGGGTGATGGAAAGCGGGAGAATGGGGCGGGGTGATGGAAAGCGGGAGAATGGGGCGGGGCGATGGAAGGAGGGAGAAGGGGGCAGGGTGATGGAAGGAGGGAGAATGGGGCGGGGTGATGAAAGGCGGGAGAATGGGGCGGGGTGATGCAAAGCAGGAGAATGGGGCGGGGTGATGGAAAGCGGGAGAATGGGGCGGGGTGATGGAAAGCGGGAGAATGGGGTGGGGTTATGGAAAGCGGGAGAATGGGGCGGGGTGATGGAAGGAGGGGGAATGGGGCGGGGTGATGGAAGGAGGGAGAATGAGGCGGGGTGATGGAAGGAGGGAGAATGGAGCAGGGTTATGGAAGGAGGGAGAATGGAGCAGGGTTATGGAAGGAGGGAGAATGGAGCGGGGTGATGGAAAGCGGGAGAATGGGGCGGGGTGATGAAAAGCGGGAGAATGGGGCGGGGTGATGGAAAGCGGGAGAATGGGGCGGAGTGATGGAAAGCGGGAGAATGGAGCGGGGTGATGGAAGGAGGGAGAATGGAGCAGGGTTATGGAAGGAGGGAGAATGGAGCGGGGTGATGGAAAGCGGGAGAATGGGGCGGGGTGATGAAAAGCGGGAGAATGGGGCGGGGTGATGGAAAGCGGGAGAATGGGGCGGGGTGATGGAAAGCGGGAGAATGGAGCGGGGTGATGGAAGGAGGGAGAATGGGGCAGGGTGATGGAAGGAGGGAGAATGGGGCGGCGCGATGGAAAGCGGGAGAATGGGGCGGGGTGATGGAAAGCGGGAGAATGGGGCGGGGTGATGTAAGGAGGGAGAATGGGGCAGGGTGATTGAAGGAGGGAGAATGGGGCGGGGTGATGGAAGGAGGGAGAATGGGGCGGGGTGATGGAAAGCGGGAGAATGGGGCGGGGTGATGGAAAGCGGGAGAATGGGGCGGGGTGATGGAAAGCGGGAGAATGGGGCAGGGTGATGGAAAGCGGGAGAATGGGGCGGGGTGATGGAAAGCGGGAGAATAGGGTGGGGTGATGGAAAGCGGGAGAATGGGGCGGGGTGATGGAAAGCGGGAGAGTGGGGCGGGGTGATGGAAAGCGGGAATATGTGGCGGGGTGATGGAAAGCGGGAGAATGGGGCGGGGTGATGGAAAGCGGGAGAATGGGGCGGGGTGACGGAAAGCGGGAGAATGGGGCAGGGTGACGGAAAGAGGGAGAATGGGGCGGGGTGATAAAAAGCGGGGGAATGGGGCGGGGTGATGGAAGGAGGGAGAATGGGGCGGGGTGATGGAAGGAGGCAGAATGGGGCGGTGTGATGGAAAGCGGGAGAATGGGGCGGGGTGATGGAAAGCGGGAGAATGGGGCGGGGCGATGGAAGGAGGGAGAAGGGGGCAGGGTGATGGAAGGAGGGAGAATGGGGCGGGGTGATGAAAGGCGGGAGAATGGGGCGGGGTGATGCAAAGCAGGAGAATGGGGCGGGGTGATGGAAAGCGGGAGAATGGGGCGGGGTGATGGAAAGCGGGAGAATGGGGCGGGGTTATGGAAAGCGGGAGAATGGGGCAGGGTGATGGAAGGAGGGAGAATGGGGCGGGGTGATGGAAGGAGGGAGAATTGGGCGGGGTGATGGAAAGCGGGAGAATGGGGCGGGGTGATGGAAAGCAGGAGAATGGGGCGGGGTGATGGAAAGCGGGAGAATGGGGCAAGGTGATGGAAGGAGGGAGAATGGGGCGGGGTGATGGAAGGAGGGAGAATGGGGCGGGGTGATGGAAAGCAGGAGAATGCGGCGGGGTGATGGAAAGCGGGAGAATGGGGCGGGGTGATGGAAGGAGGGAGAATGGGGCGGGGTGATGGAAGGAGGGAGAATGGGGCGGGGTGATGGAAAGCGGGAGAATGGGGCGGGGTGATGGAAAGCGGGAGAATGGGGCGGGGTGATGGAAAGCGGGAGAATGGGGCAGGGTGATGGAAAGCGGGAGAATGGGGCGGGGTGATGGAAAGCGGGAGAATGGGGCGGGGTGATGGAAAGCGGGAGAATAGGGTGGGGTGATGGAAAGCGGGAGAATGGGGCGGGGTGATGGAAAGCGGGAGAGTGGGGCGGGGTGATGGAAAGCGGGAATATGTGGCGGGGTGATGGAAAGCGGGAGAATGGGGCGGGGTGATGGAAAGTGGGAGAATGGGGCGGGGTGACGGAAAGCGGGAGAATGGGGCGGGGTGATAGAAAGCGGGGGAATGGGGCGGGGTGATGGAAGGAGGGAGAATGGGGCGGGGTGATGGAAGGAGGCAGAATGGGGCGGGGTGATGGAAAGCGGGAGAATGGGGCGGGGTGATGGAAAGCGGGAGAATGGGGCGGGGCGATGGAAGGAGGGAGAAGGGGGCCGGGTGATGGAAGGAGGGAGAATGGGGCGGGGTGATGAAAGGCGGGAGAATGGGGCGGGGTGATGCAAAGCAGGAGAATGGGGCGGGGTGGTGGAAAGCGGGAGAATGGGGCGGGGTGATGGAAGGAGGGAGAATGGGGCGGGGTGATGGAAGGAGGGAGAATTGGGCGGGGTGATGGAAAGTGGGAGAATGGGGCGGGGTGATGGAAAGCAGGAGAATGGGGCGGGGTGATGGAAAGCGGGAGAATGGGGCGGGGTGATGGAAAGCAGGAGAATGGGGCGGGGTGATGGAAAGCGGGAGAATGGGGCAAGGTGATGGAAGGAGGGAGAATGGGGCGGGGTGATGGAAGGAGGGAAAATGGGGCGGGGTGATGGAAAGCAGGAGAATGCGGCGGGGTGATGGAAAGCGGGAGAATGGGGCAAGGTGATGGAAGGAGGGAGAATGGGGCGGGGTGATGGAAGGAGGGAGAATGGGGCGGGGTGATGGAAAGCAGGAGAATGCGGCGGGGTGATGGAAAGCGGGAGAATGGGGCGGGGTGATGGAAAGCGGGAGAATGGGGCGGGGTGATGGAAAGCGGGAGAATGGGGCAGGGTGATGGAAAGCGGGAGAATGGGGTGGGGTGATGGAAAGCGGGAGAATGGGGCGGGGTGATGGAAAGTGGGAGAATGGGGCGGGGTGACGGAAAGCGGGAGAATGGGGCAGGGTGACGGAAAGAGGGAGAATGGGGCGGGGTGATAAAAAGCGGGGGAATGGGGCGGGGTGATGGAAGGAGGGAGAATGGGGCGGGGTGATGGAAGGAGGCAGAATGGGGCGGGGTGATGGAAAGCGGGAGAATGGGGCGGGGTGATGGAAAGCGGGAGAATGGGGCGGGGCGATGGAAGGAGGGAGAAGGGGGCAGGGTGATGGAAGGAGGGAGAATGGGGCGGGGTGATGAAAGGCGGGAGAATGGGGCGGGGTGATGCAAAGCAGGAGAATGGGGCGGGGTGGTGGAAAGCGGGAGAATGGGGCGGGGTGATGGAAGGAGGGAGAATGGGGCGGGGTGATGGAAGGAGGGAGAATTGGGCAGGGTGATGGAAAGCGGGAGAATGGGGCGGGGTGATGGAAAGCAGGAGAATGGGGCGGGGTGATGGAAAGCAGGAGAATGGGGCAAGGTGATGGAAGGAGGGAGAATGGGGCGGGGTGATGGAAGGAGGGAGAATTGGGCGGGGTGATGGAAAGCGGGAGAACGGGGCGGGGTGATGGAAAGCAGGAGAATGGGGCGGGGTGATGGAAAGCGGGAGAATGGGGCAAGGTGATGGAAGGAGGGAGAATGGGGCGGGGTGATGGAAGGAGGGAGAATGGGGCGGGGTGATGGAAAGCAGGAGAATGCGGCGGGGTGATGGAAAGCGGGAGAATGGGGCAAGGTGATGGAAGGAGGGAGAATGGGGCGGGGTGATGGAAGGAGGGAGAATGGGGCGGGGTGATGGAAAGCGGGAGAATGGGGCAGGGTGATGGAAAGCGGGAGAATGGGGCGGGGTGATGGAAAGCGGGAGAATGGGGCGGGGTGATGGAAAGCGGGAGAAAATGGTGGGGTGATGGAAAGCGGGAGAATGGGGCGGGGTGATGGAAAGCGGGAGAATGGGGCGGGGTTATGGAAAGCGGGAGAATGGGGCGGGGTGATGGAAGGAGGGAGAATAGGGCGGGGTGATGGAAGGAGGGAGAATTGGGCGGGGTGATGGAAAGCAGGAGAATGGGGCGGGGTGATGGAAAGCAGGAGAATGGGGCGGGGTGATGGAAAGCGGGAGAATGGGGCAAGGTGATGGAAGGAGGGAGAATGGGGCGGGGTGATGGAAGGAGGGAGAATGGGGCGGGGTGATGGAAAGCAGGAGAATGCGGCGGGGTGATGGAAAGCGGGAGAATGGGGCAAGGTGATGGAAAGAGGGAGAATGGGGCGGGGTGATGGAAGGAGGGAGAATGGGGCGGGGTGATGGAAAGCAGGAGAATGCGGCAGGGTGATGGAAAGCGGGAGAATGGGGCGGGGTGATGGAAAGCGGGAGAATGGGGCGGGGTGATGGAAAGCGGGAGAATGGGGCAGGGTGATGGAAAGCGGGAGAATGGGGCGGGGTGATGGAAAGCGGGAGAATGGGGCGGGGTGATGGAAAGCGGGAGAAAAGGGTGGGGTGATGGAAAGCGGGAGAATGGGGCGGGGTGATGGAAAGCGGGAGAATGGGGCGGGGTTATGGAAAGCGGGAGAATGGGGCGGGGTGATGGAAGGAGGGAGAATGGGGCGGGGTGATGGAAGGAGGGAGAATTGGGCGGGGTGATGGAAAGCGGGAGAATGGGGCGGGGTGATGGAAAGCAGGAGAATGGGGCGGGGTGATGGAAAGCGGGAGAATGGGGCAAGGTGATGGAAGGAGGGAGAATGGGGCGGGGTGATGGAAGGAGGGAGAATGGGGCGGGGTGATGGAAAGCAGGAGAATGCGGCGGGGTGATGGAAAGCGGGAGAATGGGGCGGGGTGATGGAAGGAGGGAGAATGTGGCGGGGTGATGGAAGGAGGGAGAATGGGGCGGGGTGATGGAAAGCGGGAGAATGGGGCAGGGTGATGGAAGGAGGGAGAATGGGGCGGGGTGATGGAAGGAGGGAGAATGTGGCGGGGTGATGAAAAGCGGGAGAATGGGTTGGGGTGATGGAAAGAGGGAGAATGGGGCGGGGTGATGGAAAGCGGGAGAATGGGGCGGGGTGATGGAAATCGGGAGAATGGGGCAGGGTGATGGAAAGCGGGAGAATGGGGCGGGGTGATGGAAAGCGGGAGAATGGGGCGGGGTGATGGAAAGCGGGAGAATGGGGCGGGGTGATGGAAAGCGGGAGAATAGGGTGGGGTGATGGAAAGCGGGAGAATGGGGCGGGGTGATGGAAAGCGGGAGAGTGGGGCGGGGTGATGGAAAGCGGGAGAGTGGGGCGGGGTGATGGAAAGTGGGAGAATGGGGCGGGGTGATGGAAAGTGGGAGAATGGGGCGGGGTGACGGAAAGCGGGAGAATGGGGCAGGGTGACGGAAAGAGGGAGAATGGGGCGGGGTGATGAAAAGCGGGAGAATGGGGCGGGGTGATGGAAGGAGGGAGAATGGGGCGGGGTGATGGAAGGAGGGAGAATGGGGCGGGGTGATGGAAAGCGGGAGAATGGGGCGGGGTGATGGAAAGCGGGAGAATGGGGCGGGGCTATGGAAGGAGGGAGAAGGGGGCAGGGTGATGGAAGGAGGGAGAATGGGGCGGGGTGATGAAAGGCGGGAGAATGGGGCGGGGTGATGCAAAGCAGGAGAATGGGGCGGGGTGGTGGAAAGCGGGAGAATGGGGCGGGGTGATGGAAGGAGGGAGAATGGGGCGGGGTGATGGAAGGAGGGAGAATTGGGCGGGGTGATGGAAAGCGGGAGAATGGGGCGGGGTGATGGAAAGCAGGAGAATGGGGCGGGGTGATGGAAAGCGGGAGAATGGGGCAAGGTGATGGAAGGAGGGAGAATGGGGCGGGGTGATGGAAGGAGGGAGAATGGGGCGGGGTGATGGAAAGCAGGAGAATGCGGCGGGGTGATGGAAAGCGGGAGAATGGGGCGGGGTGATGGAAGGAGGGAGAATGGGGCGGGGTGATGGAAGGAGGGAGAATGGGGCGGGGTGATGGAAAGCGGGAGAATGGGGCTGGGTGATGGAAAGCAGAAGAATGGGGCGGGGTGATAGAAAGCGAAAGAATGGGGCAAGGTGATGGAAGGAGGGAGGATGGGGCGGGGTGATGGAAGGAGGGAGAATAGGGCGGGGTGATGGAAAGCGGGAGAATGGGGCGGGGTGATGGAAAGCGGGAGAATGGGGCAGGGTGATGGAAGGAGGGAGAATGGGGCGGGGTGATGGAAGGAGGGAGAATGTGGCGGGGTGATGGAAGGAGGGAGAATGGGGCGGGGTGATGGAAAGAGGGAGAATGGGGCGGGGTGATGGAAAGCAGGAGAATGGGGCGGGGTGATGGAAAGCGGGAGAATGGGGATGAAAAGCGGGAGATTGAGGCGGGGTGATAGAAAGCGTGAGAATGGGGCTGGTTGATGGAAAGCGGGAGAATGGGGCGGGGTGATGGAAAGCGGGAAAATTGGGCAGGGTGATGGAAAGCGGGAGAATGGGGCGGGGTGATGGAAAGCGGGCGAATGGGGCGGGGTGATGAAAATCAGGAGAATGGAGCAGGGTGATGGAAGGAGGGGGAATGGGGCGGGGTGATGGAAAGAGGGAGAATGGAGCGGATGATGGAAAGCGGGAGAATGGGGCGGGGTGATGGAAGGACGGAGAATGGGGCGGGGTGATGGAAAGCGGGAGAATGGGGCAGGGTGATGGAAAGCGGGAGAATGGGGCGGGGTGATGGAAAGCGGGAAAATGGGGCGGGGTGAAGGAAAGCGGGAGAATGGGGCGGGGTGATGGAAAGCGGGAGAATGGGGCGGGGTGATGAAAAGCGGGAGAATGGGGCGGGGTGATCGAAAGCGGGAGAATGGGGCGGGGTGATGGAAAGCGGGAGAATGGGGCGGGGTTATGGAAGGAGGGAGAATGGGGCGGGGTTATGGAAGGAGGGAGAATGGGGCGGGATGATGGAAACCGGGAGAATGGAGTGGGGTGATGGAAAGCGGGAGAATGGGGCGGGGTGATGAAAAGCGGGAGAATGGGGCGGGGTGATGGAAGGAGGGAGAATGGGGCGGGGTGAAGGAACACGGGAGAATGGGGCGGGGTGATGGAAAGCGGGAGAATGGGGCGAGGTGATGGAATGAGGGAGAATGAGGCGGGGTGATGGAAGGAGGGAGAATGGGGCGGGGTGATGGAAAGCGGGAGGATGGGGCGAGGTGATGGAAAGCAGGAGAATGGGGCGGGGTGATGGAAGGAGGGAGAATGGGGCGGGGTGATGGAAGGAGGGAGAATCGGGCGGGGTGATGGAAAGCGGGAGAATGGGGCGGGGTGATGGAAAGCGGGAGAATGGGGCGGGGTGATGGAAAGCGGGAGAATGGGGCGGGGTGATGGAAGGAGGGAGAATCGGGCGGGGTGATGGAAGGAGGGATAATGGGGCGGGGTGATGGAAAGTGGGAGAATGAGGCGGTGTGATGGAAAGCGGGAGAATGGGGCGGGTGATGGAAAGCGGGAGAATGGGGCAGGGTGATGGAAAGAGTGAGAATGGGGCGGGGTGATGGAAAGCGGGAGAATGGGGCGGGGTGATGGAAAGCGGGAGAATGGGGCGGGGTGAAGGAAAGCGGGAAAATGGGGCGGGGTGATGGAAAGCGGGGGATTGAGGCGGGGTGATGGAAAGCGGGAGAATGGGGCGGGGTGATGAAAAGCGGGAGAATGGGGCGGGGTGATGGATGGTGGGAATATGGGGCGGGGTGATGGAAGGTGGGAAAATGGGGCGGCGTGATGGAAAGCGGGAGAATGGGGCGGGGTGATGGAAAGCGTGAGAATGGGGCGGGGTGATGGATGGTGGGAAAATGGAGCGGCGTGATGGAAAGCGGGAGAATGGGGCGGGGTGATGGAAAGCGGGAGAATGGGGCGGGGTGATGGAAGGAGAGAGAATGGGGCGGGGTGATGGAAAGCGGGAGAATGGGGCGGGGTGATGGAAAGCGGGAGAATGGGGAGGGGTAATTGAAAGCGGGAGAATGGGGCAGGGTGATGGAAAGCGGGAGAATGGGGCGGGGTGATGGAAAGCGGGAGAATCGGGCGGGGTGATGGAAAGCGGGAGAATGGGGCGGGGTGATGGAAAGCGGGAGAATAGGGTGGGGTGATGGAAAGCGGGAGAATGGGGCGGGGTGGTGGAAAGCGGGAGAGTGGGGCGGGGTGATGGAAAGCGGGAGAATGGGGCGGGGTGATGGAAAGCGGGAGAATGGGGCGGGGTGATGGAAAGCGGGAGAATGGGGCGGGGTGACGGAAAGCGGGAGAATTGTTGGTGCAACCCTACGGTTTGCACTCGGCTTGTTGTCCGTGTGCGTGAATGTGTGTGTGTATGGAATGGTATGAGGGCATGGGATAATATATATTTCATGCTTATAATTGTGTGTGAATGTTGAGTCATGATGTCGAGTGTGTGTGTCGAGTCAATAGCGAGTTATCGCTAGACGCGTGTTACGCGGTCGTTTGTGTCTCGCGCGCGGTTTCTATTTTGTCGTGCGCGGTTTCTATTTTGTCCTGTGTCGAACGTTCGGCGTGTCGCAGGTGTGTGCAGCAGACCCATCAAGAACTCAAGGATGAGTTTGTGATGAAGAGCCCGAGCCTTGGTGTCAAGCCTCAAGTGATTTCGAAGCTTGCCAAAAGGGTACACCTCAAGATATTGAAGATAGTTACATTACTTTGTGTAGTGTAACATTTCACTTGGTGTAGGCCCTAGTGAAGGGTAGTTTCGAGACCCTTCGTGGTTGGGGACAGTGTGGCACTGTTCCACATCACTGTACCTCGGCTCTTGGGGTTTGTAGGAGCTGGGAGTCATTCCCAACTCGTAACTCTTCCTATCTTGTGTTCTAAGACTATAGTGGCTGCCATAGTACCGTTCGTTCAGACCGATGCCGTGTCGTCAATTCTTTATCAAATCGTGCAATCTAAATTGATAATTGTAGACGACGTAAAGACGCTCCAGATCCAATTTGAATCAAGTCATTTGCAGCTGTGAGCAGAACGCTATCAACGTTTGAAGCCGCTGTGCAGAAATCCGTCTGTGCTCTCTATCTTTCGTTTTAGGCACATTCAAGCCTATTGTGACTATAACAGGTGTGTGCAGCAGACCCATCAAGAAATCAAGGATGAGTTTGTGATGAAGAGCTCGAGCCTTGGTGTCAAGCCTCAAGTGATTTCGAAGCTCGCCAAAAGGGTACACCTCAAGATATTGAAGATAGTTACATTACTTTGTGTAGTGTAACATTTCACTTGGTGTAGGCCCTAGTGAAGGGTAGTTTCGAGACCCTTCGTGGTTGGGGACAGTGTGGCACTGTTCCACATCACTGTTCCTCGGCTCTTGGGGTTTGTAGGAGCTGGGAGTCATTCCCAACTCGTAACTCTTCCTATCTTGTGTTCTAAGACTATAGTGGCTGCCATAGTACCGTTCGTTCAAACCGACGCTGTGTCGTCAATTCATTATCAAATCGTGCAATCTAAATTGATAATTGTAGACGACGTGAAGACTCTCCAGATCCAATTTGAATCAAGTCATTTGCAGCTGTGAGCAGAACGCTATCAACGTTTGAAGCCGCTGTGCAGAAATCCGTCTGTGCTTTTTATCTTTCGTTTTAGGCACATTCAAGCCTATTGTGACTATAACAAGTGGTATCAGAGCCCTTGGAGCAGTTTCGACAATGTCTGGACCTGAGGAAAGGGGTGGCAGAGGTGCTGGTGGCAGTGGAGAAGCTCAAGCTCAAGGCCAACCCCGTGATTCAGCCATGGCGCCCATGCAACCAAGTCTTGGCCCACCTAGGGATGAGCCTAGGGTGTTTGGGCTTGACAAGTTCAACGGTGACAACTTTGCTGAATGGTCCTTCAAGATGGAGAACATCTTTGACCACTATGACCTGCTGGAGGTGATGGAAGGAACGGAGAAGCGCCCCGAGAACGACCCGGAGAAGAGCCCGTGGGTGCGGAAGAGCGCACAAGGCTATCTCTTACTTGGGCAAGCGTTGGGGAGCAGTCAGATCCGTCACATCAAGCCATTCCAGTGTGAACCAGAGAAAGGACCAAAGGCATGGGCTGCTCTCAAGGGTGTACATGCTCCTGCAACAGCGGCGGTAGCGGTGGTGTTGGAACGGCAAATGGCGGCACTACGAATTGAAGAAGACGAAGCGGTTGAAGAAGGGGTGCAGAAATTCTTCGACTTGTTGACGCGGCTTGAGGGAGCTGATTTGAACTACAGTGAGCTCCAAAAGAAGACCAAGTTGCTGGCCTTACTCCCAGAGTCATGGTCCTCGCTCATCATCAACCTTAATCGCGACTTGCCCCGCCTCTCGCTTGAAGACGTGAAGCGAGCTATCCTTCAAGAGGATTTCCGCCGCCGTGAGTTGGCGAGTGCGGATGGCGCTGGGGCAGCGAGCATCGGCCGTGGATATGGTCGAGGAAGAGGCAGAGGACGAGGGGGAGGAAGGTTTGGTGGCAGCAACTTCGGCGGAGGCCGCAGGAGTGGCGGTTACGGCAGCGACGACAAGAGCTACGGACGCGGTCGCGGCCGATTCGACGGCGAGTGTCACTATTGCCACAAGAGCGGACACATGTGGCGCGACTGCTACAAACTCCCTGATGGTTGGGCCCCTGCTCAAGGCCAAGAGGGTAGAGGAGCAGGAGGAGGGAGAGGACGAGGCCGTAGAGGCCGTGGCGGTCGCGGTGGCGGAGCTGCAAACATGAAGAGCGGAGACAACGACAAGGACCCGAGCGACGATCGATACCCGGGTCTATTCTACTTCGTGTCGACGCAAGTACCGGCTGGTCCAGAGAAGGATGAAGGCTTTGAGGAGCCAGCAGCTGTGGGGAAGGTGACCCTACACCCCCTGGACTATTGGGTGATTGATAGTGGCGCTACCTATAGCATGACACCTCGCCCGGACTTGCTCACCGAACTCGAGCCGTCACCGGTGAAGCATGTCACATCGGCTTTGGGGCAGCGAGCAGAGGTGAAAGGCATGGGCAAGGCCATGTTCAAGGGTGCTGATGGGAAGATGGTGGGCCTCAAGAACGTGCTTTGGGTGCCCAGCCTTGCTGCAAACCTGATTTCCGTGCGGCGGTTGGCAAAGGCCGGCATGGACACGAACTCGAAGGGAGCCAAGACCTACACCGCAAGGCTTGGCGATCGAATTCTTTGGGACCTTCATGAGGACAGGGATGTCTACAACGAGATGTGGCAGATCCCAGTGGTCCCTATGCCTAAGGAGAGGCAAGTGGCAGCAAGCATCAGCACCAAGGATGGAGCGGTCGGTAGCGACGATGGCGCGAACGGTCGCGCTAAGGAGAATGAGCTCAAGAAGAGCAAACCTGGAGGGACCAGCAAGTTCAGTGAACCTAAGGAGAGTGGTGCAGCAACCAAGGAGCAGCAAAAGGGTGAGGAGAACCCAGAGGCAGCAGCGGAGGAGGACTACGGAGAGAGTATGTGGGGCGCTATTGCGAGCGCGGCATTCTCCAATCCAACTTCGGCTACGGGGGAGTGTGATTGGCTCACCTTGCATCGGCGCATGGGGCATGTGGCCCTGCCCATCTTGCAGCAGCTAGTGAAGAATGAGATGGTTGCTGGCATACGTGTGAAGGGGGAGCCCGATGAGGTGCTTGGCTGCCCGACGTGCATTCAAGCCAAGTTCACCCGGTTTCCGTTCCCTAGTTCGGAGGCAACGGCAAAGGCACCGCTTGATGAGGTGGTGATGGACGTGGTGGGCCCCCTGAAGCTGGGAGCTGCTGGAGCTGAGTATTTTCTCACCATTGTCGACGTCTACACCCGCATGACTTGGGTGTACGTGCTGGCCAAGAAGAGCGACGTGGCTGAAACGTTGAAGACGGATTGGTTCCCGATGGTGGAGCGGCAACAAGACCGTCTAGTCAAGTCAATCCGCACCGATCGAGGGGGAGAGTTCCTGAGCAAGGAGTTTGGGTTGTGGCTGAAGAAGAATGGTATTCGGCACTCCCTCACCATGCCATACTCCCCTGCAATGAACGGCATCGCCGAGCGAGCGAACCGCACAATCACGGAGGCGGCACGCGGGTTGCTCATTGAAGCCGGGCTACCCGACTATTTCTGGCCTGATGCGGTGCGGAGCGCGTGTGTGGCCAAGAACAGAGCCTTGACTCATGTGGGAGCAGACAAATGGGTGCCCTATGTGGAGTGGCTAGGAAGGAAGCCAAAGGTGGATATGCTTCGGGTGTTCGGGTGCATGTGCATGGCGCTCGTGCCTAAGCATCTTCGGCACAACAAGCTTGGTGCCAAGGCGGTGTGGGCCGTGCACTTGGGCATGGCTCAAAACAGCAAGGGATGGCTTCTTTGGGACCCATTCACCAAGAAGTTCTTGGTGAGCAGGGACTGCAAGTTCATGGAGAACTTCATGTACAAGGATTGGAAGGCGGAGAATGAGGCGAAGATAGGCGTGCGGTTTGGGGAGGTGAAGAGTTCCGGTTTGGAGCATGTGGAGCTGCCTTTGGAGCTGAGCAGCGGCAGCACAACCACAAGGCAATCCTCCCTTGTGAATGGGGGAGAGGAGGCCAATGATGCAGAGGAAGAAGAGGAGGAGGTGCAGCAAGTGAGCGAGCGTGCACCGTCACTCCCTTCCCGTACTACGAGTGCTCCACGGATTCGAGCCACACCGCAGCAACGCCAAGGCCTTCAAGTCCCTGCAGCTGAGGAGGAAGGAAGGGGGGAGAGGAGAGTTCAACCCCCTAATAGGCTGACCTATGATGCGCCGGGAAAGCAGGGCAAGACAGCCCTGGCCGGAGCGGCAATGATGGTCGGAGACGACGAGGAGAGTGACTACGAGGAGTGTGCCTTCGCGTTCTTCTCTCCGGTGGAGATGCCGGGAGAACCAGCAACTCTCAAGGAGGCTTTGGAGAGTAGTGATGCTGAGGAGTGGAAGAAGGCCATGGAGAGTGAGCTGAAGAGCATCGAGGAGAATGACACGTTTGAATTGGTGGAGCTACCGGAGGGGCGTACGGCGATAACGTCCAAGTGGCTCTTCAAAATCAAGTCGGATGCCGACGGCAAGATCGAGCGCTACAATTCTAGGCTTGTAGCCAAGGGGTACCAGCAGAAGGAGAAGGTGGACTTCAAGGAGCTGTTTGCCCCTGTGGTGAAGCCGACGACGCTGCGAACCCTATTCGCGGGAGCCGCCATCAAAGGATGGGTAGTAAAGCAAATGGACATCGTAACGGCATTCCTTAACGGCATCCTTGAGGAGGAGATTTTTATGGCGCAGCCAGAGGGGTTTGATGATGGTAGTGGCAGAGTGTGGAAGCTGAAGAAGGCCCTCTATGGGCTGAAGCAGGCCCCTAGGCAATGGTACATGAAGCTGCGCGAAGTGTTGGAGGGGATCGGCTTCACTCCCTCAACGGCCGATCACTCCTTGTTCATGCTTGGCGAGGGGGAGCAGAGGAGTTTCATGGTGGTTTATGTGGATGACATCCTCATTTTCTCACCCTCTTCTGACCTTGTGAAGGAGGTGATGCTGAAGCTTCAAGACAAGTTCAAGTGCAAGGCCCTTGGTGACGTGAGCTTCTACCTTGGGCTCCACATCGAACGAGATGTGGAGAAGCGGTGCATGCGGGTGCATCAACGAAAGTACCTGGAGGCATTGGCTGCCAACTTTGGGCAGAGTGAAGGCCATGTGGCTACACCCTTTCCCTCTGGGTTCAAGTGTGTGAAGGGACCAGAGGAGGAGAGCGTTGGTGAAGAGGAGAGGCGCCGATTTCACTCGTTGGTGGGCAGCCTCATGTATGCGGCGGTAAACACCCGACCGGACGTCGCGTTTGCTACCGGGCAGCTGGCTAGGGTTGTGCAATGCCCTAATGAGGAGCAGGTAGCAGCTGGAATGAGGGTGGCCAAGTATCTTGGCCAAACACCGACCGTTGGGCTGCAATACTCGGCGGCGGCACAAAGGCGCCAAAAGGGCGCGGATGGTGTTGAACCCGGGCGTTTGTTCCTCACCGCCTACTCGGATGCTTCATATGCATCAGAACCAGAGGACATGACAAGTGTGGGAGGCTTCATATGCTGTGTTGGTGGAGGCCCAACTGCTTGGGAGAGCAAGAAGCAGGTTGACCAAGCTTTGAGCTCGGTGGAGTCCGAGTACATGGCACTCTTCCGTGCCGTACGGGAGATTGTGTGGCAGCGGCGTTTGTTGGCTGAATTGGGGGAGGAGCAGCAAGGACCTACCCCACTGTACTGTGACAGCCAGGGTGCCATTGCTCTTGCTAAGAACCCTGTGTTGCATGGACTCACGAAGCACATGAGGGTGAAGTGGCATTGGACGAGGAGCATGGTAACCGCGGGTGAAGTTGAGTTGCGCTACGTGAAGACCACGGGGCAGCCGGCTGACATGATGACCAAGAGGCTGGTGGAGCAGCAGCATTGGAAGTGTTGCAAGCTGGCTGGGATGGCTCTGAACTGAGAGAGCAACATATCCTAAGGCCAACAATCCGAGGGGGAGTTTGTTGGTGCAACCCTACGGTTTGCACTCGGCTTGTTGTCCGTGTGCGTGAATGTGTGTGTGTATGGAATGGTATGAGGGCATGGGATAATATATATTTCATGCTTATAATTGTGTGTGAATGTTGAGTCATGATGTCGAGTGTGTGTGTCGAGTCAATAGCGAGTTATCGCTAGACGCGTGTTACGCGGTCGTTTGTGTCTCGCGCGCGGTTTCTATTTTGTCGTGCGCGGTTTCTATTTTGTCCTGTGTCGAACGTTCGGCGTGTCGCAGGTGTGTGCAGCAGACCCATCAAGAACTCAAGGATGAGTTTGTGATGAAGAGCCCGAGCCTTGGTGTCAAGCCTCAAGTGATTTCGAAGCTTGCCAAAAGGGTACACCTCAAGATATTGAAGATAGTTACATTACTTTGTGTAGTGTAACATTTCACTTGGTGTAGGCCCTAGTGAAGGGTAGTTTCGAGACCCTTCGTGGTTGGGGACAGTGTGGCACTGTTCCACATCACTGTACCTCGGCTCTTGGGGTTTGTAGGAGCTGGGAGTCATTCCCAACTCGTAACTCTTCCTATCTTGTGTTCTAAGACTATAGTGGCTGCCATAGTACCGTTCGTTCAAACCGACGCTGTGTCGTCAATTCTTTATCAAATCGTGCAATCTAAATTGATAATTGTAGACGACGTAAAGACGCTCCAGATCCAATTTGAATCAAGTCATTTGCAGCTGTGAGCAGAACGCTATCAACGTTTGAAGCCGCTGTGCAGAAATCCGTCTGTGCTCTCTATCTTTCGTTTTAGGCACATTCAAGCCTATTGTGACTATAACAGGTGTGTGCAGCAGACCCATCAAGAACTCAAGGATGAGTTTGTGATGAAGAGCTCGAGCCTTGGTATCAAGCCTCAAGTGATTTCGAAGCTCGCCAAAAGGGTACACCTCAAGATATTGAAGATAGTTACATTACTTTGTGTAGTGTAACATTTCACTTGGTGTAGGCCCTAGTGAAGGGTAGTTTCGAGACCCTTCGTGGTTGGGGACAGTGTGGCACTGTTCCACATCACTGTTCCTCGGCTCTTGGGGTTTGTAGGAGCTGGGAGTCATTCCCAACTCGTAACTCTTCCTATCTTGTGTTCTAAGACTATAGTGGCTGCCATAGTACCGTTCGTTCAAACCGACGCTGTGTCGTCAATTCTTTGTCAAATCGTGCAATCTAAATTGCTAATTGTAGACGACGTGAAGACGCTCTAGATCCAATTTGAATCAAGTCATTTTCAGCTGTGAGCAGAACTCTATCAACGTTTGAAGCCGCTGTGCAGAAATCCGTCTGTGCTCTCTATCTTTCGTTTTAGGCACATTCAAGCCTATTGTGACTATAACAAGTGGTATCAGAGCCCCTTGGAGCAGTTTCGACAATGTCTGGACCTGAGGAAAGGGGTGGCAGAGGTGCTGGTGGCAGTGGAGAAGCTCAAGCTCAAGGCCAACCCCGTGCTTCAGCCATGGCGCCCATGCAACCAAGTCTTGGCCCACCTAGGGATGAGCCTAGGGTGTTTGGGCTTGACAAGTTCAACGGTGACAACTTTGCTGAATGGTCCTTCAAGATGGAGAACATCTTTGACCACTATGACCTGCTGGAGGTGATGGAAGGAACGGAGAAGCGCCCCGAGAACGACCCGGAGAAGAGCCCGTGGGTGCGGAAGAGCGCACAAGGCTATCTCTTACTTGGGCAAGCGTTGGGGAGCAGTCAGATCCGTCACATCAAGCCATTCCAGTGTGAACCAGAGAAAGGACCAAAGGCATGGGCTGTTCTCAAGGGTGTACATGCTCCTGCAACAGCGGCGGTAGCGGTGGTGTTGGAACGGCAAATGGCGGCACTACGAATTGAAGAAGACGAAGCGGTTGAAGAAGGGGTGCAGAAATTCTTCGACTTGTTGACGCGGCTTGAGGGAGCTGATTTGAACTACAGTGAGCTCCAAAAGAAGACCAAGTTGCTGGCCTTACTCCCAGAGTCATGGTCCTCGCTCATCATCAACCTTAATCGCGACTTGCCCCGCCTCTCGCTTGAAGACGTGAAGCGAGCTATCCTTCAAGAGGATTTCCGCCGCCGTGAGTTGGCGAGTGCGGATGGCGCTGGGGCAGCGAGCATCGGCCGTGGATATGGTCGAGGAAGAGGCAGAGGACGAGGGGGAGGAAGGTTTGGTGGCAGCAACTTCGGCGGAGGCCGCAGGAGTGGCGGTTACGGCAGCGACGACAAGAGCTACGGACGCGGTCGCGGCCGATTCGACGGCGAGTGTCACTATTGCCACAAGAGCGGACACATGTGGCGCGACTGCTACAAACTCCCTGATGGTTGGACCCCTGCTCAAGGCCAAGAGGGTAGAGGAGCAGGAGGAGGGAGAGGACGAGGCCGTGGAGGCCGTGGCGGTCGCGGTGGCGGAGCTGCAAACATGAAGAGCGGAGACAACGACAAGGACCCGAGCGACGATCGATACCCGGGTCTATTCTACTTCGTGTCGACGCAAGTACCGGCTGGTCCAGAGAAGGATGAAGGCTTTGAGGAGCCAGCAGCTGTGGGGAAGGTGACCCTACACCCCCTGGACTATTGGGTGATTGATAGTGGCGCTACCTATAGCATGACACCTCGCCCGGACTTGCTCACCGAACTCGAGCCGTCACCGGTGAAGCATGTCACATCGGCTTTGGGGCAGCGAGCAGAGGTGAAAGGCATGGGCAAGGCCATGTTCAAGGGTGCTGATGGGAAGATGTTGGGCCTCAAGAACGTGCTTTGGGTGCCCAGCCTTGCTGCAAACCTGATTTCCGTGCGGCGGTTGGCAAAGGCCGGCATGGACACGAACTCGAAGGGAGCCAAGACCTACACCGCAAGGCTTGGCGATCGAATTCTTTGGGACCTTCATGAGGACAGGGATGTCTACAACGAGATGTGGCAGATCCCAGTGGTCCCTATGCCTAAGGAGAGGCAAGTGGCAGCAAGCATCAGCACCAAGGATGGAGCGGTCGGTAGCGACGATGGCGCGAACGGTCGCGCTAAGGAGAATGAGCTCAAGAAGAGCAAACCTGGAGGGACCAGCAAGTTCAGTGAACCTAAGGAGAGTGGTGCAGCAACCAAGGAGCAGCAAAAGGGTGAGGAGAACCCAGAGGCAGCAGCGGAGGAGGACTACGGAGAGAGTATGTGGGGCGCTATTGCGAGCGCGGCATTCTCCAATCCAACTTCGGCTACGGGGGAGTGTGATTGGCTCACCTTGCATCGGCGCATGGGGCATGTGGCCCTGCCCATCTTGCAGCAGCTAGTGAAGAATGAGATGGTTGCTGGCATACGTGTGAAGGGGGAGCCCGATGAGGTGCTTGGCTGCCCGACGTGCATTCAAGCCAAGTTCACCCGGTTTCCGTTCCCTAGTTCGGAGGCAACGGCAAAGGCACCGCTTGATGAGGTGGTGATGGACGTGGTGGGCCCCCTGAAGCTTGGAGCTGCTGGAGCTGAGTATTTTCTCACCATTGTCGACGTCTACACCCGCATGACTTGGGTGTACGTGCTGGCCAAGAAGAGCGACGTGGCTGAAACGTTGAAGACGGATTGGTTTCCGATGGTGGAGCGGCAACAAGACCGTCTAGTCAAGTCAATCCGCACCGATCGAGGGGGAGAGTTCCTGAGCTAGGAGTTTGGGTTGTGGCTGAAGAAGAATGGTATTCGGCACTCCCTCACCATGCCATACTCCCCTGCAATGAACGGCATCGCCGAGCGAGCGAACCGCACAATCACGGAGGCGGCACGCGGGTTGCTCATTGAAGCCGGGCTACCCGACTATTTCTGGCCTGATGCGGTGCGGAGCGCGTGTGTGGCCAAGAACAGAGCCTTGACTCATGTGGGAGCAGACAAATGGGTGCCCTATGTGGAGTGGCTAGGAAGGAAGCCAAAGGTGGATATGCTTCGGGTGTTCGGGTGCATGTGCATGGCGCTCGTGCCTAAGCATCTTCGGCACAACAAGCTTGGTGCCAAGGCGGTGTGGGCCGTGCACTTGGGCATGGCTCAAAACAGCAAGGGATGGCTTCTTTGGGACCCATTTACCAAGAAGTTCTTGGTGAGCAGGGACTGCAAGTTCATGGAGAACTTCATGTACAAGGATTGGAAGGCGGAGAATGAGGCGAAGATAGGCGTGCGGTTTGGGGAGGTGAAGAGTTCCGGTTTGGAGCATGTGGAGCTGCCTTTGGAGCTGAGCAGCGGCAGCACAACCACAAGGCAATCCTCCCTTGTGAATGGGGGAGAGGAGGCCAATGATGCAGAGGAAGAAGAGGAGGAGGTGCAGCAAGTGAGCGAGCGTGCACCGTCACTCCCTTCCCGTACTACGAGTGCTCCACGGATTCGAGCCACACCGCAGCAACGCCAAGGCCTTCAAGTCCCTGCAGCTGAGGAGGAAGGAAGGGGGAAGAGGAGATTTCAACCCCCTAATAGGCTGACCTATGATGCGCCGGGAAAGCAGGGCAAGACAGCCCTGGCCGTAGCGGCAATGATGGTCGGAGACGACGAGGAGAGTGACTACGAGGAGTGTGCCTTCGCGTTCTTCTCTCCGGTGGAGATGCCGGGAGAACCAGCAACTCTCAAGGAGGCGTTGGAGAGTAGTGATGCTGAGGAGTGGAAGAAGGCCATGGAGAGTGAGCTGAAGAGCATCGAGGAGAATGACACGTTTGAATTGGTGGAGCTACCGGAGGGGCGTACGGCGATAACGTCCAAGTGGCTCTTCAAAATCAAGTCGGATGCCGACGGCAAGATCGAGCGCTACAATTCTAGGCTTGTAGCCAAGGGGTACCAGCAGAAGGAGAAGGTGGACTTCAAGGAGCTGTTTGCCCCTGTGGTGAAGCCGACGACGCTGCGAACCCTATTCGCGGGAGCCGCCATCAAAGGATGGGTAGTAAAGCAAATGGACATCGTAACGGCATTCCTTAACGGCATCCTTGAGGAGGAGATTTTTATGGCGCAGCCAGAGGGGTTTGATGATGGTAGTGGCAGAGTGTGGAAGCTGAAGAAGGCCCTCTATGGGCTGAAGCAGGCCCCTAGGCAATGGTACATGAAGCTGCGCGAAGTGTTGGAGGGGATCGGCTTCACTCCCTCAACGGCCGATCACTCCTTGTTCATGCTTGGCGAGGGGGAGCAGAGGAGTTTCATGGTGGTTTATGTGGATGACATCCTCATTTTCTCACCCTCTTCTGACCTTGTGAAGGAGGTGATGCTGAAGCTTCAAGACAAGTTCAAGTGCAAGGCCCTTGGTGACGTGAGCTTCTACCTTGGGCTCCACATCGAACGAGATGTGGAGAAGCGGTGCATGCGGGTGCATCAACGAAAGTACCTGGAGGCATTGGCTGCCAACTTTGGGCAGAGTGAAGGCCATGTGGCTACACCCTTTCCCTCTGGGTTCAAGTGTGTGAAGGGACCAGAGGAGGAGAGCGTTGGTGAAGAGGAGAGGCGCCGATTTCACTCGTTGGTGGGCAGCCTCATGTATGCGGCGGTAAATTCCCGACCGGACGTCGCGTTTGCTACCGGGCAGCTGGCTAGGGTTGTGCAATGCCCTAATGAGGAGCAGGTAGCAGCTGGAATGAGGGTGGCCAAGTATCTTGGCCAAACACCGACCGTTGGGCTGCAATACTCGGCGGCGGCACAAAGGCGCCAAAAGGGCGCGGGTGGTGTTGAACCCGGGCGTTTGTTCCTCACCGCCTACTCGGATGCTTCATATGCATCAGAACCAGAGGACATGACAAGTGTGGGAGGCTTCATATGCTGTGTTGGTGGAGGCCCAACTGCTTGGGAGAGCAAGAAGCAGGTTGACCAAGCTTTGAGCTCGGTGGAGTCCGAGTACATGGCACTCTTCCGTGCCGTACGGGAGATTGTGTGGCAGCGGCGTTTGTTGGCTGAATTGGGGGAGGAGCAGCAAGGACCTACCCCACTGTACTGTGACAGCAAGGGTGCCATTTCTCTTGCTAAGAACCCTGTGTTGCATGGACTCACGAAGCACATGAGGGTGAAGTGGCATTGGACGAGGAGCATGGTAACCGCGGGTGAAGTTGAGTTGCGCTACGTGAAGACCACGGGGCAGCCGGCTGACATGATGACCAAGAGGCTGGTGGAGCAGCAGCATTGGAAGTGTTGCAAGCTGGCTGGGATGGCTCTGAACTGAGAGAGCAACATATCCTAAGGCCAACAATCCGAGGGGGAGTTTGTTGGTGCAACCCTACGGTTTGCACTCGGCTTGTTGTCCGTGTGCGTAAATGTGTGTGTGTATGGAATGGTATGAGGGCATGGGATAATATATATTTCATGCTTATAATTGTGTGTGAATGTTGAGTCATGATGTCGAGTGTGTGTGTCGGGTCAATAGCGAGTTATCGCTAGACGCGTGTTACGCGGTCGTTTGTGTCTCGCGCGCGGTTTCTATTTTGTCGTGCGCGGTTTCTATTTTGTCCTGTGTCGAACGTTCGGCGTGTCGCAGGTGTGTGCAGCAGACCCATCAAGAACTCAAGGATGAGTTTGTGATGAAGAGCCCGAGCCTTGGTGTCAAGCCTCAAGTGATTTCGAAGCTCGCCAAAAAGGGTACACCTCAAGATATTGAAGATAGTTACATTACTTTGTGTAGTGTAACATTTCACTTGGTGTAGGCCCTAGTGAAGGGTAGTTTCGAGACCCTTCGTGGTTGGGGACAGTGTGGCACTGTTCCACATCACTGTACCTCGGCTCTTGGGGTTTGTAGGAGCTGGGAGTCATTCCCAACTCGTAACTCTTAATATCTTGTGTTCTAAGACTATAGTGGCTGCCATAGTACCGTTCGTTCAAACCGACGCTGTGTCGTCAATTCTTTATCAAATCGTGCAATCTAAATTGCTAATTGTAGACGACGTGAAGACGCTCCAGATCCAATTTGAATCAAGTCATTTGCAGCTGTGAGCAGAACGCTATCAACGTTTGAAGCCGCTGTGCAGAAATCCGTCTGTGCTCTCTATCTTTCGTTTTAGGCACATTCAAGCCTATTGTGACTATAACAAGCTGGAGAATGGGGCGGGGTGATGGAAAGCGGGAGAATGGAGCGGGGTGATGGAAGGAGGGAGAATGGGGCAGGGTGATTGAAGGAGGGAGAATGGGGCGGGGTGATGGAAGGCGGGAGAATGGGGCCGGGTGATGGAAAGCGGGAGGATGGGGCGGGGTGATGGAAAGCGGGAGAATGGGGCGGGGTGATGGAAAGCGGGAGAATGGGGCGGGGTTATGGAGAGCGGGAGAATGGGGCGGGGTGATGGAAGGAGGGAGAATGGGGCGGGGTGATGGAAGGAGGGAGAATGGGGCGGGGTGATGGAAAGCGGGAGAATGGGGCGGGGTGATGGAAAGCAGGAGAATGGGGCGGGGTGATGGAATGCGGGAGAATGGGGCGCGGTGATGGAAAGCGGGAGAATGGGGCAAGGTGATGGAAGGAGGGAGAATGGGGCGGGGTGATGGAAGGAGGGAGAATGGGGCGGGGTTATGGAAAGCGGGAGAATGGGGCGGGGTGATGGAAAGCGGGAGTATGGGGCGGGGTGTGGAAGGAGGGAGAATGGGGCGGGGTGATGGAAGGAGGGAGAATGGGGCGGGGTGATGGAAAGCGGGAGAATGAGGCAGGGTGATGGAAAGCAGGAGAATGGGGCGGGGTGATGGAAAGCGGGAGAATGGGGTGGGGTGGTGGAAGGAGGGAGAATGGGGCGGGGTGATGGAAGGAGGGAGAATGGGGCGGGGTGATGGAAAGCAGGAGAATGGGGCGGGGTGATGGAAAGCGGGAGAATGGGGCGGGGTGATGGAAGGAGGGAAAATGGGGCGGGGTGATGGAAGGAGGGAGAATGCGGCGGAGTGATGGAAAGCGGGACAATGGGGCGGGGTGATGGAAAGAGGGAGAATGGGGCGGGGTGATGGAAAGCGGGAGAATGGGGCAGAGTGATGGAAAGCGGGAGAATGGGGATAGAAAGTGGGAGAATGGGGATGGAAAGCGGGAGATTAGGGCGGGGTGATGGAAAGCGGGAGAATGGGGCGGGTTGATGGAAAGCGGGAGAATGGGGCGGGATGATGGAAAGCGGAAAAATTGGGCGGGGTGATGGAAAGCGGAAGAATGGGGCGGGGTGATGGAAAGCGGGAGATTGGGGCGGGGTGATGGAAAGCGGGAGAATGGGGCGGGGTGATGGAAAGCGGGGGAATGGGGCGGGGTGATGAAAAGCGGGAGAATGGAGCGGGGTGATGAAAGGAGGGAGAATGGGGCGGGGTGATGGAAGGAGGGAGAATGGAGCGGGGTGATGGAAAGCGGGAGAATGGGGCGGGGTGATGGAAGGAGGGAGAATGGGGCGGGGTGATGGAAAGCGGGAGAATGGGGAGGGGTGATGGAAAGCGGGAGAATGGGGCAGGGTGATGGAAAGCGGGAAAATGGGGCGGGGTGAAGTAAAGCGGGAGAATGGGGCGGGGTGATGGAAAGCGGGAGAATGGGGCGGGGTGATGGAAGGAGGGAGAATGAGGCGGGGTGATGGAAGGAGGGAGAATGGGGCGGGGTGATGGAAAGCGGGAGAATGGGGCGCGGTGATGGAAAGCAGGAGCATGGGGCGGGGTGATGGAAACCGGGAGAATGGGGCGGGGTGATGGAAGGAAGGAGAATGGGGCGGGGTGATGGAAGGAGGGAGAATGGGGCGGGGTGATGGAAAGCAGGAGAATGGGGCGGGTTGATGGAAAGCGGGGGAATGGGGCGGGGTGATGGAAAGCAGGAGCATTCCATCACCTTGCCCCATTCTCCCCATTCACCCTAAACCCTAAACCCTTCCATCAACCCGCTCCATTCTTCGTCCTTCCATCACCCCGCCCCATTCTCCCTTCTTCCATCACCCCGCCCCATTCTCCCGCTTTCCATCACCCCGCCCCACTCTCCCGCTTTCCATCGCCCCGCCCCATTCTCCCGCTTTCCATCAACCCGCCCCATTCTCCCGCTTTCCATCACCCCGCCCCATTCTTCCGCTTTCCATCACCCCGTCCCATTCTCCCTCCTTCCATCACCCCGCCCCATTCTCCTGCTTTCCATCATCCCGCCCCATTCTCCTGCTTTCCATCACCCCGCCCCATTCTCCCGCTTTCCATCGCCCCGCCCCAATCTCTCGCTTTCCATCACCCCGCCCCATTCTCCCGCTTTCCATCACCCCGCCCCATTCTCCCGCTTTCCATCACCCCGCCCCATTCTCCCTCCTTCCATCACCCCGCCCCATTCTCCCGCTTTCCATCACCCCGCCCCATTCTCCCTACTTCTATCACCCCGCCCCATTCTCCCGCTGTCCATCACCCCGCCCCATTCTCCCGCTTTCCATCACCCCGCCCCATTCTCCCGCTTTCCATCACCCCGCCCCATTCTCCAGCTTTCCATCACCCCGCCCCATTCTCCCGCTTTCCATCACCCCGCCCCATTCTTCCGCTTTCCATCACCCCGCCCCATTCTCCGATTTCCATCGCCCCGCCCCATTCTCCCGTTTTCCATCACCTCGCCCCATTCTCCCTCCTTCCATCACCCCGCCCCATTCTCCCTCCTTCCATCACCCCGCCCCATTCTCCCGCTTTCCATCACCCCGCCCCATTCTCCTTCCTTCCATCACCCCGCCCCATTCTCCCGCTTTCCATCACCCCGCCCAATTCTCTCGCTTTCCATCACCCCGCCCCATTCTCCCGCTTTCCATCACCCCGCCCCATTCTCCCGCTTTCCATCACCCCGCCCCATTCTCCCTCCTTCCATCACCCCGCCCCATTCTCCCTCTTTCCATCACCCCGCCCCTCCCTCCTTCTATCACCCCGCCCCATTCTCCCGCTTTCCATCACCCCGCCCCATTCACCCTCCTTCCATCACCCCGCCCCATTCTCCCTCCTTCCATCTCCCCTCCCCATTCTCCTGCTTTCCATCACCCCGCCCCATTCTCCCGCTTTCCATCACCCCGCCCCGTTCTCCCGCTTTCCATCACCCCACCCCATTCTCCCGCTTTCCATCACCCCGCCCCATTCTCCCGCTTTCCATCACCCAGCCCCATTCTTCCTCTTTCCATCTCCCCGCCCCATTCTCTCGCTTTCCATCACCCCGCCCCATTCTCCCTCCTTCCATCACCCCTCCCCATTCTCCCTCCTTCCATCACCCAGCCCCATTCTCCCGCTTTCCATCACCCCGCCCCATTTTCCCGCTTTCCATCACCCCGCCCCGTTCTCCGGCTTTCCATCACCACGCCCCATTCTCCCTCGTTCCATCACCCCGCCCCATTCTCCCGCTTTCCATCACCCCGCCCCATTCTCCCGCTTTCCATCACCCCGCCCCATTCTCCCCCTTTCCATCACCCCGCCCCATTCTCCTGCTTTCCATCACCCCGCCCCATTCTTCCGCTTTCCATCACCCCGCCCCATTCTCCCGCTTTCCATCACCCCGCCCCATTCTCCCTCCTTCCATCACCCCGCCCCATTCTCCCTCCTTCCATCACCCCGCCCCATTCTCCCTCCTTCCATCACCCCGCCCCATTCTCCTGCTTTCCATCACCCCGCCCCATTCTCCCGCTTTCCATCGCCCCGCCCCATTCTCCCGCTTTCTATCAACCCGCCCCATTCTCCCGCTTTCCATCACCGCGCCCCATTCTTCCGCTTTCCATCAACCCGCAACATTCTCCCGCTTTCCATCACCCCGTCCCATTCTCCCTCCTTCCATCACCCCGCCCCATTTTCCCGCTTTCCATCATCCCGCCCCATTCTCCCGCTTTCCATCACCCCGCCCCATTCTCCCGCTTTCCATCGCCCCGCCCCAATCTCTCACTTTCCATCACCCCGCCCCATTCTCCCGCTTTCCATCACCCCGTCCCATTCTTCCTCCTTCCGTCACCCCGCCCCATTCTCCCGTTTTCCATCACCCCGCCCCATTCTCCTGCTTTCCATCACCCCGCCCCATTCTCCCGCTTTCCATCGCCCCGCCCCATTCTCCCGCTTTCTATCAACCCGCCCCATTCTCCCGCTTTCCATCACCCCGCCCCATTCTTCCGCTTTCCATCAACCCGCAACATTCTCCCGCTTTCCATCACCCCGTCCCATTCTCCCTCCTTCCATCACCCCGCCCCATTTTCCCGCTTTCCATCATCCCGCCCCATTCTCCCGCTTTCCATCACCCCGCCCCATTCTCCCGCTTTCCATCGCCCCGCCCCAATCTCTCACTTTCCATCACCCCGCCCCATTCTCCCGCTTTCCATCACCCCGTCCCATTCTTCCTCCTTCCGTCACCCCGCCCCAATCTCTCACTTTCCATCACCCCGCCCCATTCTCCCACTTTCCATCACCCGCCCCATTCTCCCGCTTTCCATCACCTCGCCCCATTCTCCCTCCTTCCATCACCCCGCCCCATTCTCCCGCTTTCCATCACCCCGCCCCATTCTCCCTCCTTCCATCACCCCGCCCCATTTTCCCACTTTCCATCACCCCGCCCCATTCTCCCGCTTTCCATCACCCCGCCCCATTCTCCCGCTTTCCATCACCCCGCCCCATTCTCCAGCTTTCCATCACCCCACCCCATTCTCCTGCTTTCCATCACCCCGCCCCATTCTTCCGCTTTCCATCACCCCGCCCCATTCTCCCGCTTTCCATCACCCCTCCCCATTCTCCCTCCTTCCATCACCCCGCCCCATTCTCCCTCCTTCCATCACCCCGCCCCATTCTCCCTCCTTCCATCACCCCGCCCCATTCTCCCGCTTTCCATCACCCCGCCCCATTCTCCCGCTTTCCATCGCCCCGCCCCATTCTCCCGCTTTCCATCACCCCGCCCCATTCTTCCGCTTTCCATCAACCCGCAACATTCTCCCGCTTTCCATCACCCCGTCCCATTCTCCCTCCTTCCATCACCCCGCCCCATTCTCCCGCTTTCCATCATCCCGCCCCATTCTCCCGCTTTCCATCACCCCGCCCCATTCTCCCGCTTTCCATCGCCCCGCCCCAATCTCTCACTTTCCATCACCCCGCCCCATTCTCCCGCTTTCCATCACCCCGTCCCATTCTTCCTCCTTCCGTCACCCCGCCCCATTCTCCCGTTTTCCATCACCCCGCTTTATTCTCCCGCTTTCGATCACCCCGCCCCATTCTCCCTCCTTCCATCACCCCGCCCCATTCTCCCACTTTCCATCACCCCGCCCCATTCTCCCGCTTTCCATCACCCCGCCCCATTCTCCCGCTTTCTATCACCCTGCCCCATTCTCCCGCTTTCCATCACCGCGCCCCATTCTCCCTCCTTCCATCACCCCGCCCCTTTCTCCCTCCTTCCATCACCCCGCCCCATTCTCCCGCTTTCCATCACCCCGCCCCATTCTCCCACTTTCCATCACCCGCCCCATTCTCCCGCTTTCCATCACCTCGCCCCATTCTCCCTCCTTCCATCACCCCGCCCCATTCTCCCGCTTTCCATCACCCCGCCCCATTCTCCCTCCTTCCATCACCCCGCCCCATTCTCCCGCTTTCCATCACCCCGCCCCATTCTCCCGCTTTCCATCACCCCGCCCCATTCTCCCGCTTTCCATCACCCCGCCCCATTCTCCAGCTTTCCATCACCCCGCCCCATTCTCCTGCTTTCCATCACCCCGCCCCATTCTTCCGCTTTCCATCACCCCGCCCCATTCTCCCGCTTTCCATCACCCCTCCCCATTCTCCCTCCTTCCATCACCCCGCCCCATTCTCCCTCCTTCCATCACCCCGCCCCATTCTCCCTCCTTCCATCACCCCGCCCCATTCTCCCGCTTTCCATCACCCCGCCCCATTCTCCCGCTTTCCATCGCCCCGCCCCATTCTCCCGCTTTCCATCACCCCGCCCCATTCTTCCGCTTTCCATCAACCCGCAACATTCTCCCGCTTTCCATCACCCCGTCCCATTCTCCCTCCTTCCATCACCCCGCCCCATTCTCCCGCTTTCCATCATCCCGCCCCATTCTCCCGCTTTCCATCACCCCGCCCCATTCTCCCGCTTTCCATCGCCCCGCCCCAATCTCTCACTTTCCATCACCCCGCCCCATTCTCCCGCTTTCCATCACCCCGTCCCATTCTTCCTCCTTCCGTCACCCCGCCCCATTCTCCCGTTTTCCATCACCCCGCTTTATTCTCCCGCTTTCGATCACCCCGCCCCATTCTCCCTCCTTCCATCACCCCGCCCCATTCTCCCACTTTCCATCACCCCGCCCCATTCTCCCGCTTTCCATCACCCCGCCCCATTCTCCCGCTTTCTATCACCCTGCCCCATTCTCCCGCTTTCCATCACCGCGCCCCATTCTCCCTCCTTCCATCACCCCGCCCCTTTCTCCCTCCCTTCCATCACCCCGCCCCATTCTCCCGCTTTCCATCACCCCGCCCCATTCTCCCACTTTCCATCACCCGCCCCATTCTCCCGCTTTCCATCACCTCGCCCCATTCTCCCTCCTTCCATCACCCCGCCCCATTCTCCCGCTTTCCATCACCCCGCCCCATTCTCCCTCCTTCCATCACCCCGCCCCATTCTCCCGCTTTCCATCACCCCGCCCCATTCACCCTCCTTCCATCACCCCGCCCCATTCTCCCTCCTTCCATCTCCCCTCCCCATTCTCCTGCTTTCCATCACCCCGCCCCATTCTCCCGCTTTCCATCACCCCGCCCCGTTCTCCCGCTTTCCATCACCCCACCCCATTCTCCCGCTTTCCATCACCCCGCCCCATTCTCCCGCTTTCCATCACCCAGCCCCATTCTTCCTCTTTCCATCTCCCCGCCCCATTCTCTCGCTTTCCATCACCCCGCCCCATTCTCCCTCCTTCCATCACCCCTCCCCATTCTCCCTCCTTCCATCACCCAGCCCCATTCTCCCGCTTTCCATCACCCCGCCCCATTTTCCCGCTTTCCATCACCCCGCCCCGTTCTCCGGCTTTCCATCACCACGCCCCATTCTCCCTCGTTCCATCACCCCGCCCCATTCTCCCGCTTTCCATCACCCCGCCCCATTCTCCCGCTTTCCATCACCCCGCCCCATTCTCCCCCTTTCCATCACCCCGCCCCATTCTCCTGCTTTCCATCACCCCGCCCCATTCTTCCGCTTTCCATCACCCCGCCCCATTCTCCCGCTTTCCATCACCCCGCCCCATTCTCCCTCCTTCCATCACCCCGCCCCATTCTCCCTCCTTCCATCACCCCGCCCCATTCTCCCTCCTTCCATCACCCCGCCCCATTCTCCTGCTTTCCATCACCCCGCCCCATTCTCCCGCTTTCCATCGCCCCGCCCCATTCTCCCGCTTTCTATCAACCCGCCCCATTCTCCCGCTTTCCATCACCGCGCCCCATTCTTCCGCTTTCCATCAACCCGCAACATTCTCCCGCTTTCCATCACCCCGTCCCATTCTCCCTCCTTCCATCACCCCGCCCCATTTTCCCGCTTTCCATCATCCCGCCCCATTCTCCCGCTTTCCATCACCCCGCCCCATTCTCCCGCTTTCCATCGCCCCGCCCCAATCTCTCACTTTCCATCACCCCGCCCCATTCTCCCGCTTTCCATCACCCCGTCCCATTCTTCCTCCTTCCGTCACCCCGCCCCATTCTCCCGTTTTCCATCACCCCGCCCCATTCTCCTGCTTTCCATCACCCCGCCCCATTCTCCCGCTTTCCATCGCCCCGCCCCATTCTCCCGCTTTCTATCAACCCGCCCCATTCTCCCGCTTTCCATCACCCCGCCCCATTCTTCCGCTTTCCATCAACCCGCAACATTCTCCCGCTTTCCATCACCCCGTCCCATTCTCCCTCCTTCCATCACCCCGCCCCATTTTCCCGCTTTCCATCATCCCGCCCCATTCTCCCGCTTTCCATCACCCCGCCCCATTCTCCCGCTTTCCATCGCCCCGCCCCAATCTCTCACTTTCCATCACCCCGCCCCATTCTCCCGCTTTCCATCACCCCGTCCCATTCTTCCTCCTTCCGTCACCCCGCCCCAATCTCTCACTTTCCATCACCCCGCCCCATTCTCCCACTTTCCATCACCCGCCCCATTCTCCCGCTTTCCATCACCTCGCCCCATTCTCCCTCCTTCCATCACCCCGCCCCATTCTCCCGCTTTCCATCACCCCGCCCCATTCTCCCTCCTTCCATCACCCCGCCCCATTTTCCCACTTTCCATCACCCCGCCCCATTCTCCCGCTTTCCATCACCCCGCCCCATTCTCCCGCTTTCCATCACCCCGCCCCATTCTCCAGCTTTCCATCACCCCACCCCATTCTCCTGCTTTCCATCACCCCGCCCCATTCTTCCGCTTTCCATCACCCCGCCCCATTCTCCCGCTTTCCATCACCCCTCCCCATTCTCCCTCCTTCCATCACCCCGCCCCATTCTCCCTCCTTCCATCACCCCGCCCCATTCTCCCTCCTTCCATCACCCCGCCCCATTCTCCCGCTTTCCATCACCCCGCCCCATTCTCCCGCTTTCCATCGCCCCGCCCCATTCTCCCGCTTTCCATCACCCCGCCCCATTCTTCCGCTTTCCATCAACCCGCAACATTCTCCCGCTTTCCATCACCCCGTCCCATTCTCCCTCCTTCCATCACCCCGCCCCATTCTCCCGCTTTCCATCATCCCGCCCCATTCTCCCGCTTTCCATCACCCCGCCCCATTCTCCCGCTTTCCATCGCCCCGCCCCAATCTCTCACTTTCCATCACCCCGCCCCATTCTCCCGCTTTCCATCACCCCGTCCCATTCTTCCTCCTTCCGTCACCCCGCCCCATTCTCCCGTTTTCCATCACCCCGCTTTATTCTCCCGCTTTCGATCACCCCGCCCCATTCTCCCTCCTTCCATCACCCCGCCCCATTCTCCCACTTTCCATCACCCCGCCCCATTCTCCCGCTTTCCATCACCCCGCCCCATTCTCCCGCTTTCTATCACCCTGCCCCATTCTCCCGCTTTCCATCACCGCGCCCCATTCTCCCTCCTTCCATCACCCCGCCCCTTTCTCCCTCCTTCCATCACCCCGCCCCATTCTCCCGCTTTCCATCACCCCGCCCCATTCTCCCACTTTCCATCACCCGCCCCATTCTCCCGCTTTCCATCACCTCGCCCCATTCTCCCTCCTTCCATCACCCCGCCCCATTCTCCCGCTTTCCATCACCCCGCCCCATTCTCCCTCCTTCCATCACCCCGCCCCATTCTCCCGCTTTCCATCACCCCGCCCCATTCTCCCGCTTTCCATCACCCCGCCCCATTCTCCCGCTTTCCATCACCCCGCCCCATTCTCCAGCTTTCCATCACCCCGCCCCATTCTCCTGCTTTCCATCACCCCGCCCCATTCTTCCGCTTTCCATCACCCCGCCCCATTCTCCCGCTTTCCATCACCCCTCCCCATTCTCCCTCCTTCCATCACCCCGCCCCATTCTCCCTCCTTCCATCACCCCGCCCCATTCTCCCTCCTTCCATCACCCCGCCCCATTCTCCCGCTTTCCATCACCCCGCCCCATTCTCCCGCTTTCCATCGCCCCGCCCCATTCTCCCGCTTTCCATCACCCCGCCCCATTCTTCCGCTTTCCATCAACCCGCAACATTCTCCCGCTTTCCATCACCCCGTCCCATTCTCCCTCCTTCCATCACCCCGCCCCATTCTCCCGCTTTCCATCATCCCGCCCCATTCTCCCGCTTTCCATCACCCCGCCCCATTCTCCCGCTTTCCATCGCCCCGCCCCAATCTCTCACTTTCCATCACCCCGCCCCATTCTCCCGCTTTCCATCACCCCGTCCCATTCTTCCTCCTTCCGTCACCCCGCCCCATTCTCCCGTTTTCCATCACCCCGCTTTATTCTCCCGCTTTCGATCACCCCGCCCCATTCTCCCTCCTTCCATCACCCCGCCCCATTCTCCCACTTTCCATCACCCCGCCCCATTCTCCCGCTTTCCATCACCCCGCCCCATTCTCCCGCTTTCTATCACCCTGCCCCATTCTCCCGCTTTCCATCACCGCGCCCCATTCTCCCTCCTTCCATCACCCCGCCCCTTTCTCCCTCCCTTCCATCACCCCGCCCCATTCTCCCGCTTTCCATCACCCCGCCCCATTCTCCCACTTTCCATCACCCGCCCCATTCTCCCGCTTTCCATCACCTCGCCCCATTCTCCCTCCTTCCATCACCCCGCCCCATTCTCCCGCTTTCCATCACCCCGCCCCATTCTCCCTCCTTCCATCACCCCGCCCCATTCTCCCGCTTTCCATCACCCCGCAACATTCTCCCGCTTTCCATCACCCCGCCCCATTCTCCCGCTTTCCATCACCCCGCCCCATTCTCCAGCTTTCCATCACCCCGCCCCATTCTCCCGCTTTCCATCACCCCGCCCCATTCTTCCGCTTTCCATCACCCCGCCCCATTCTCCGATTTCCACCGCCCCGCCCCATTCTCCAGTTTTCCATCACCTCGCCCCATTCTCCCTCCTTCCATCACCCCGCCCCATTCTCCCTCCTTCCATCACCCCGCCCCATTCTCCCGCTTTCCATCACCCCGCCCCATTCTCCTTCCTTCCATCACCCCGCCCCATTCTCCCGCTTTCCATCACCCCGCCCCATTCTCCCGCTTTCCATCACCCCGCCCCATTCTCCCGCTTTCCATCACCCCGCCCCATTCTTCCTCCTTCCATCACCCCCCCCCATTCTCCCTCCTTCCATCACCCCGCCTCATTATGCCGCTTTCCATCACCCCGGCCCATTCTCCCGCTTTCCATCACCCCGCCCCATTCTCCCGCTTTCAATCACCCCGCCCCATTCTCCCGCTTTCCATCACCCCGCCCCATTCTCCCGCTTTCCATCACCCCGCCCCATTCTCCCGTTTTCCATCACCCCGCCCCATTCTCCCACTTTCCATCACCCCGCCCCATTCTCCCTCCTTCTATCACCCCGCCCCATTCTCCCGCTTTCCATCACCCCGCCCCATTCTCCCTCCTTCCATCACCCCGCCCCATTCTCCCGCTTTCCATCACCCCGCCCCATTCTCCTGCTTTCTATCACCCCACCCCATTCTCCCGCTTTCCATCACCCCGCCCCATTCTCCCGTTTTCCATCACCCCGCCCCATTCTCCCACTTTCCATCACCCCGCCCCATTCTCCCTCCTTCTATCACCCCGCCCCATTCTCCCGCTTTCCATCACCCCGCCCCATTCTCCCGCTTTCCATCACCCCGCCCCATTCTCCCTCCTTCCATCACCCCGCCCGATTCTCCCGCTTTCCATCACCCCGCCCTATTCTCCTGCTTTCCATCACCCCGCCCCATTCTCCCGCTTTCCATCACCCCGCCCCATTCTCCCGCTTTCCTTCACCCCGCCCCATTCTCCCGCTTTCCATCACCCCGCCCCATTCTCCCGCTTTCCATCACCCAGCTCCATTCTCCCGCTTTCCATCATGCAGCCCCATTCTCCCGCTTTCCATCGCCCCGCCCCATTCTCCCTCCTTCCATCACCCTGCCCCATTCTCCCTCCTTCCATCACCCCGCCCCATTCTCCCTCCTTCCATCACCCCGCCCCATTCTCCCGCTTTCCATCACCCCGCCCCATTCTCCCGCTTTCAATCACCCCGCCCCATTCTCCCGCTTTCCATCACCCCGCCCCATTCTCCCGCTTTCCATCACCCCGCCCCATTCTCCCGTTTTCCATCACCCCGCCCCATTCTCCCACTTTCCATCACCCCGCCCCATTCTCCCGCTTTCCATCACCCCGCCCCATTCTCCCTCCTTCCATCACCCCGCCCCATTCTCCCGCTTTCCATCACCCCGCCCCATTCTCCTGCTTTCCATCACCCCGCCCCATTCTCCCGCTTTCCATCACCCCGCCCCATTCTCCCGTTTTCCATCACCCCGCCCCATTCTCCCACTTTCCATCACCCCGCCCCATTCTCCCGCTTTCCATCACCCCGCCCCATTCTCCCGCTTTCCATCACCCCGCCCCATTCTCCCGTTTTCCATCACCCCGCCCCATTCTCCCACTTTCCATCACCCCGCCCCATTCTCCCGCTTTCCATCACCCCGCCCCATTCTCCCTCCTTCCATCACCCCGCCCCATTCTCCCGCTTTCCATCACCCCGCCCCATTCTCCTGCTTTCCATCACCCCGCCCCATTCTCCCGCTTTCCATCACCCCGCCCCATTCTCCCTCCTTCCATCACCCCGCCCCATTCTCCCGCTTTCCATCACCCCGCCCCATTCTCCCGCTTTCAATCACCCCGCCCCATTCTCCCGCTTTCCATCACCCCGCCCCATTCTCCCGCTTTCCATCACCCCGCCCCATTCTCCCGTTTTCCATCACCCCGCCCCATTCTCCCACTTTCCATCACCCCGCCCCATTCTCCCGCTTTCCATCACCCCGCCCCATTCTCCCTCCTTCCATCACCCCGCCCCATTCTCCCGCTTTCCATCACCCCGCCCCATTCTCCTGCTTTCCATCACCCCGCCCCATTCTCCCGCTTTCCATCACCCCGCCCCATTCTCCCGTTTTCCATCACCCCGCCCCATTCTCCCACTTTCCATCACCCCGCCCCATTCTCCCTCCTTCTATCACCCCGTCCCATTCTCCCGATTTCCATCACCCCGCCCCATTCTCCCGCTTTCCATCACCCCGCCCCATTCTCCCTCCTTCCATCAGCCCGCCCCATTCTCCCTCCTTCCATCACTCCGCCCCATTCTCCCTCCTTCCATCACCCCGCCCCATTCTCCCGCTTTCAACCACCCCGCCCCATTCTCCCGCTTTCCATCACCCCGCCCCATTCTCCCGCTTTCCATCACCCCGCCCCATTCTCCCGCTTTCCATCACCCCGCCCCATTCTCCCTCCTTCCATCACCCCGCCCCATTCTCCCGCTTTCCATCACCCCGCCCCATTCTCCCGCTTTCCATCACCCCGCCCCATTCTCCCGCTTTCCATCACCCCGCCCCATTCTCCCGCTTTCAATCACCCCGCCCCATTCTCCCGCTTTCCATCACCCCGCCCCATTCTCCCGCTTTCCATCACCCTGCCCCATTCTCCCGCTTTCCATCACCCCGCCCCATTCTCCCGCTTTCCATCACCCCGCCCCATTCTCCTGTTTTCCATCACCCCGCCCCATTCTCCCGCTTTCCATCACCCCGCCCCATTCTCCCTCCTTCCATCACCCCGCCCCATTCTCCCGCTTTCCATCACCCCGCCCCATTCTCCCGCTTTCCGTCACCCCGCCCCATTCTCCCGCTTTCCATCACCCCGCCCCATTCTCCCACTTTCCATCACCCCGCCCCATTCTCCCTCCTTCTATCACCCCGCCCCATTCTCCCTCCTTCCATCACCCCGACCCATTCTCCCTCCTTCCATCACCCCGCCCCATTCTCCCTCCTTCCATCACCCCGCCCCATTCTCCCGCTTTCCATCACCCCGCCCCATTCTCCTGCTTTCCATCACCCCGCCCCATTCTCCCGCTTTCCATCACCCCGCCCCATTCTCCCGCTTTCCATCACCCCGCCCCATTCTCCCGCTTTCCATCACCCCGCCCCATTCTCCCGCTTTCCATCACCCAGCTCCATTCTCCCGCTTTCCATCATGCAGCCCCATTCTCCCGCTTTCCATCACCCCGCCCCATTCTCCCTCCGTCCATCACCCCGCCCCATTCTCCCTCCTTCCATCACCCAGCCCCATTCTCCCGCTTTCCATCACCCCGCCCCATTCTCCCGCTTTCCATCACCCCGCCCTATTCTCCCTCCTTCCATCACCCCGCCCCATTCTCCCGCTTTCCAACACTCCGCCCCATTCTTCCTCCTTCCATCTCCCCGCCCCATTCTGCCGCTTTCCATCACCCCGCCCCATTCTGCCGCTTTCCATCACCCCGCCCCATTCTCCCGCTTTCCATCACCCCGCCCCATTCTCCCTCCTTCCATCACCCCGCTCCATTCTCCCGCTTTCCATCACCCCCATTCTCCCGCTTTCCATCACCCCGCCCCATTCTCCCTCTTTCCATCACCCCGCCCCATTCTCCCGCTTTCCATCACCCCGCCCCATTCTCCCGCTTTCCATCACCCAGCTCCATTCTCCCGCTTTCCGTCATCCAGCCCCATTCTCCCGCTTTCCATCACCCTGCCCCATTCTCCCTCCTTCCATCACCACGCCCCATTCTCCCTCCTTCCATCACCCCGCCCCATTCTCCCTCCTTCCATCACCCCGCCCCATTCTCCCGCTTTCCATCACCCCGCCCCACTCTCCTGCTTTCCATCACCCCGCCCCATTCTCCCGCTTTCCATCACCCCGCCCCATTCTCCCGCTTTCCATCACCCCGCCCCATTCTCCCGCTTTCCATCACCCCGCCCCATTCTCCCGCTTTCCATCACCCAGCTCCATTCTCCCGCTTTCCATCATGCAGCCCCATTCTCCCGCTTTCCATCACCCCGCCCCATTCTCCCTCCTTCATCACCCCGCCCCATTCTCCCTCCTTCCATCACCCCGCCCCATTCTCCCTCCTTCCATCACCCCGCCCCATTCTCCCGCCTTCCATCACCCAGCCCCATTCTCCCGCTTTCCATCACCCCGCCCCATTCTTCCTCCTTCCATCACCCCGCCCCATTCTCCCGCTTTCCATCACCCCGCCCCATTCTCCCGCTTTCCATCACCCCGCCCCATTCACCCGCTTTCCATCACCCCGCCCTATTCTCCCTCCTTCCATCACCCCGCCCCATTCTCCCGCTTTCCATCGCCCCGCCCTATTCTTCCTCCTTCCATCTCCCCGCCCCATTCTGCCGCTTTCCATCACCCCGCCCCATTTTGCCGCTTTCCATCACCCCGCCCCATTCTCCCGCTTTCCATCACCCCGCCCCATTCTCCCTCCTTCCATCACCCCGCCCCATTCTCCCGCTTTCCATCACCCCCATTCTCTCGCTTTCCATCACCCCGCCCCATTCTTCCGCTTTCCATCACCCCGCCCCATTCTCCCGCTTTCCATCACCCCGCCCCATTCTCCCGCTTTCCATCACCCAGCTCCATTCTCCCGCTTTCCATCATCCAGCCCCATTCTCCCGCTTTCCATCACCCCGCCCCATTCTCCCTCCTTCCATCACCCCGCCCCATTCTCCCTCCTTCCATCACCCCGCCCCATTCTCCCTCCTTCCATCACCCCGCCCCATTCTCCTGCCTTCCATCACCCCGCCCCATTCTCCCGCTTTCCATCACCCCGCCCCATTCTCCCTTCTTCCATCACCCCGCCCCATTCTCCCGCTTTCAATCACCCCGCCCCATTCTCCCTCCTTCCATCACCCCACCCCATTCTCCCACTTTCAATCACCCTGCCCCATTCTCCCGCTTTCCATCACCCCGCCCCATTCTCCCGCTTTCCATCACCCCGCCCTATTCTCCCGATTTCCATCACCCCGCCCCATTCTCCCGCTTTCCATCACCCCGCCCCATTCTCCCGTTTTCCATCACCCCGCCCCATTCTCCCGCTTTCCATCACCCTGCCCCATTCTCCGGCTTTCCATCACCCCGCCCCATTCTCCCACTTTCCATCACCCCGCCCCATTCTCCCTCCGTCTATCACCCCGCCCCATTCTCCCGCCCCATTCTCCCTCCTTCCATCACCCCGCCCCATTCTCCCGCTTTCCATCACCCCGCCCCATTCTCCTGCTTTCCATCACCCGGCCCTATTCTCCCGCTTTCCATCACCCCGCCCCATTCTCCCGCTTTCCATCACCCCGCCCCATTCTCCTGCTTTCCATCACCCTGCCCCATTCTCCCGCTTTCCATCACCCTGCTCCATTCTCCCGCTTTCCATCATGCAGCCCCATTCTCCCGCTTTCCATCACCCCGCCCCATTCTCCCTCCTTCCATCACCCCGCCCCATTCTCCCTCCTTCCATCACCCCGCCCCATTCTCCCTCCTTCCATCACCCCGCCCCATTCTCCCGCCTTCCATCACCCTGCCCCATTCTCTCGCTTTCCATCACCCCGCCCCATTCTCCCTCCTTCCATCACCCCGCCCCATTCTCCCGCTTTCCATCACCCCGCCCCATTCTCCCTCTTTCCATCACCCCGCCCCATTCTCCCGCTTTCCATCACCCCGCCCTATTCTCCCTCCTTCCATCACCCCGCCCCATTCTCCCGCTTTCCATCGCCCCGCCCCATTCTCCCGCTTTCCAACACTCCGCCCCATTCTTCCTCCTTCCATCTCCCCGCCCCATTCTGCCGCTTTCCATCACCCTGCCCCATTCTGCCGCTTTCCATCACCCCGCCCCATTTTCCCGCTTTCCATCACCGCGCCCCATTCTCCCGCTTTCCATCACCCCGCCCCATTCTCCCTCCTTCCATCACCCCGCCCCATTCTCCCGCTTTCCATCACCCCGCCCCATTCTCCCGCTTTCCATCACCCCGCCCCATTCTCCCTCCTTCCATCACCCCGCCCCATTCTCCCTCCTTCCATCACCCTGCCCCATTCTCCCTCGTTCCATCACCCCGCCCCATTCTCCCGCTTTCCATCACCCCGCCCCATTCTCCCGCTTTCCATCACCCCGCCCCATTCTCCCTCCTTCCATCAGCCCGCCCCATTCTCCCTCCTTCCATCACCCCGCCCCATTCTCCCTCCTTCCATCACCCCGCCCCATTCTCCCGCTTTCCATCAACCCGCCCCATTCTCCCGCTTTCCATCACCCCACCCCATTCTCCCGCTTTCCATCATCCCGCCCCATTCTCCCGCTTTCCATCACCCCGCCCCATTCTTCCTCTTTCCATCACCCCGCCCCATTCTCCCGTATTCCATCATCCCGCCCCATTCTCCCGCTTTCCATCACCCCGCCCCATTCTCCTGCTTTCCATCACCCCGCCCCATTTTCCCGCTTTCCATCACCCCGCCCCATTCTCCCTCCTTCCATCACCCCGCCCCATTCTCCCGCTTTCCATCACCCCTCCCCATTCTCCCGCTTTCCATCACCCCACCCCATTCTCCCGCTTTCCATCACCCCGCTGCGGAGATAACTGCTGCAACGGGAGCTAGGCTACGGGCTATGCACGTGGGCTCGTGTGATCTCTGCGTTCGTTCACTTAGTCGTTTCCTTGTGTTCACGCTGCTTGCTAGTTCACGGGGAGAATTGGCAAGAGTTTCACTAGGAAAACATGACAATAATGGTTGGAGCAACATTGGCAACACTGACTACATCAGAGCTAGCTAGGCTGCTGGTCGACCTCCAGCGCAGCATGGTCGACAGCGCTCCAGCGCAGCAGCGCTCGCACCGCTCCAGCGTTGCAGAGTAGCGGTTCGCCAACGTTGCAAGTCCACGGTGTGCCAACGCTACAGCAAGTCGGCTGCACAGCGTTGCACCCGCAGGACAACGGTGCACCTGCTTCGCAGGTGCGCGCAGCTGGTTGGCGCTCCACACCTTGTCACGAGCACAGCGCAGACGCCTGGCAGACTCCACGCCAGCGACTGCGCCCACCAGCCATGTCGACCTCAGGATACCACCCCCGAGGTCGGCCTCGCAGACTCCACCCTGGCGACACTCGCACACGTCGCCCGGGTATTCCGGTCGACCGGGCAACCACGCCTGGCCGACCAGCGCAGTCCGTAGCCGACCACGCATGCCCGGCGTCCCCAGTCCGGCGTCCAGGCGCCCAGGACGCCTTCCGAACCCCCAGGTCGGCGTCCAGACGCCCAGGACGCCGAGCAGACCTCCATAGCGGCGTCCAGCCTCCCAGGACGCCGACCAGACGCCCAGGTCGGCGTCCGGGCCCCCCAGGACGCCCAGGTCGGTATCCGGGCCCCCAGGACGCCGTGCAGACGCCCAGGGCGGCGTCCCAGGCTCCTAGGACGCCATGCAGGCGCCCACGGCGTCGACCTGGCGCCCGGGTGGTCGTGGCGACGCCCAGCTCGGCGTCCAGCTTCCCAGGACGACGTCCAGGCGTCCAGGACGCCAACCAGGCGTCCAGGACGGCGTCCTCCTGCTCGGCGCCCTCCAGCCAGGCGCCCTCCAGCTCGGCGCCCTTGCAGTGGCCCCCGTGCCCACTGCTGCAGGTCAGCTGCAACCCCCGCACATCCGACCACAAGGTTGGCTCCGCCCAAGCGAGGACGGGGCCTTACAACACTCCCGTTGACACTCCCCTG
>CANJKZ010000645.1:0-97391 GCA_947471745.1 Closterium sp. Naga37s-1 | reverse complement strand
CCCATTCTCCCTCCTTCCATCACCCCGCCCCATTCTCCCGCTTTCCATCACCCCGCCCCATTCTCCCGCTTTCCATCACCCCGCCCCATTCGCCCGCTTTCCATCACCCCACCCCATTCTCCCGCTTTCCATCACCCCACCCCATTCTCCCGCTTTCCATCACCCCGCCCATTCTCCCGCTTTCCATCACCCGGCCCATTCTCCGCTTTCCATCACCCCGCCCGGGTTTCCCTCTTTCCATCACCCGTTCTCCCTCTTTCCATCACCCCGCCCCATTCTCCCGCTTTCCATCACCCGCCCCATTCTCCCGCTTCTGTCACCCCGCCCCATTCTCCCGCTTTCCGTCACCCCGCCCCAATCTCCCGCTTTCCGTCACCCGGCCCCATTCTCCCCCTTTCCATCACCCCGCCCCATTCTCCCGCTTTCCATCACCCCGCCCCATTCTCCCGCTTTTCCATCACCCCGCCCCATTCTCCCTCCTTCCATCACCCCGCCCAATTCTCCCTCCTTCCCATCTCCCCGCCCCATTCCCTCCCCTCCTTCCATCTCCCCGCCCCATTCTCCCTCCTTCCATCACCCCGCCCCCATTCTCCCGCTTTACCATCACCCCGCCCCATTCTCCCGCTTTCCATCACCCCGCCCCATTCTCCCGCTTTCCATCACCCCGCCCCAATTCTCCCGCTTTCCATCATCCTGCCCCATTCTCCGGCTTTCCATCACCCCGCCCCATTCTCCCGCTTTCCACTCACCCGCTCCCATTCTCCCGCTTTCCATCACCCCGCCCCATTCTCCCGCTTTCCATCCACCCCGCCCCATTCTCCCGCTTTCCATCACCCCACCCCCATTCTCCCGCTTTTCCAATCACACCCGCCCCATTCTCCCGCTTTCCATCACCCCGCCCCATTCTCCCGCTTTCCATCACCCCCGCCCCATTCTCCCGCTTTCCATCACCCCGCCCCATTCTCCCGCTTTCCATCACCACGCCCCATTCTCCCGCTTTCCATCACCCCCGGCCCCCATTCTCCCGCTTTCCATCACCCCGCCCCATTCTCCCGCTTTTCCATCACCCCGCCCCATTCTCCCGCTTCCATCACCCCCGCCCCATTCTCCCGCTTTCCATCACCCCGCCCCCATTCTCCCGCTTTCCATCACCCCGCCCATTCTTCCGCTTTCCATCACCCCGCCCCATTCTCCCGCTTTCCATCACCCCGCACCATTCTCCCGTTTTCCATCTCCCCGCCCCATTCTCCCGCTCACCATCACCCCGCCCCATTCTCCCTTCTTCCATCACCCCGCCCCATTCTCCCTCCTTCCATCACCCCCGCCCCTTTCTCCCGCTTCCATCACCCCGCCCCATTCTCCCGCTTTCCATCACCCCGCCCCATTCGCCCGCTTTCCATCACCCCGCCCCATTCTCCAGCTTTCCATCACCCCGCCCCATTCTCCCGCTTTCCGTCACCCCGCCCCATTCTCCCGCTTTCCGTCACCCCGCCCCATTCTCCCGCTTTCCGTCACCCCGCCCATTCTCCCCCTTCCATCACCCCGCCCCATTCTCCCTCCTTCCATCACCCCGACCCATTCTCCCTCCTTCCATCACCCGCCCCATTCTCCCGCTTTCCATCACCCCGCCGCACTCTCCCGCTTTCCATCACCTCGCCCCCACTCTCCCGCTTTCCATCACCCCGCCCCATTCTCCCGCTTTCCATCACCCCGCTCCATTCTACCGCTTTCCATCACCCCGCCCCATTCTTCCGCTTTCCATCACCCCGCCCCATTCTCCCTGATTCCATCACCCCGCCCCATTCTCCCTCCTTCCATCAACCCGCCCCATTCTCCCGCCTTCCATCACCCCACCCAATTCTCCCGCTTTCCATCACCCCGCCCCATTCTCCCGCTTTCCATCACCCGCCCCATTCTCCCGCTTTCCATCACCCGCCCCATTCTCCCGCTTTCCATCACCCCGCCCCATTCTCCCACTTTCCATCACCCCACCCCATTCTCCCTCCTTCCATCACCCCGCCCCATTCTCCCGCTTTCCATCACCCCGCCCCATTCTCCCTCCTTCCATCACCCCGCCCCATTCTCCCTCCTTCCATCACCCCGCCCCTTTCTCCCGCTTTCCATCACCCCCGCCCCATTCTCCCGCTTTCCATCACCCCGCCCCCATTCTCCCGCTTTCCATCACCCCGCCCCATTCTCCCGCTTTCCATCACCCCGCCCCATTCGCCCCGCTTTCCATCACCCCGCCCCATTCTCCCGCTTTCCATCACCCCACCCCATTCTCCCGCTTTCGATCACCCTGCCCCATTCTCCCGCTTTCCATCACCCCCGCCCCATTCTCCCGCTTTCCGTCACCCCGCCCCATTCTCCCGCTTTCCGTCACCCCGCCCCATTCTCCCGCTTTCCGTCACCCCGCCCCATTCTCCCGCTTTCCATCACCCCGCACCATTCTCCCGTTTTCCATCTCCCCGCCCCATTCTCCCGCTCACCATCACCCCGCCCCATTCTCCCTCCTTCCATCACCCCGCCCCATTCTCCCTCCTTCCATCACCCCGCCCCTTTCTCCCGCTTTCCATCACCCCGCCCCATTCTCCCGCTTTCCATCACCCCGCCCCATTCGCCCGCTTTCCATCACCCCGCCCCATTCTCCAGCTTTCCATCACCCCGCCCCATTCTCCCGCTTTCCGTCACCCCGCCCCATTCTCCCGCTTTCCGTCACCCCGCCCCATTCTCCCGCTTTCCGTCACCCCGCCCCATTCTCCCCCTTCCATCACCCCGCCCCATTCTCCCTCCTTCCATCACCCCGACCCATTCTCCCTCCTTCCATCACCCCGCCCCATTCTCCCGCTTTCCATCACCCCGCCGCACTCTCCCGCTTTCCATCACCTCGCCCCACTCTCCCGCTTTCCATCACCCCGCCCCATTCTCCCGCTTTCCATCACCCCGCTCCATTCTACCGCTTTCCATCACCCCGCCCCATTCTTCCGCTTTCCATCACCCCGCCCCATTCTCCCTGATTCCATCACCCCGCCCCATTCTCCCTCCTTCCATCAACCCGCCCCATTCTCCCGCCTTCCATCACCCCACCCAATTCTCCCGCTTTCCATCACCCCGCCCCATTCTCCCGCTTTCCATCACCCGCCCCATTCTCCCGCTTTCCATCACCCGCCCCATTCTCCCGCTTTCCATCACCCCGCCCCATTCTCCACTTTCCATCACCCCACCCCATTCTCCCTCCTTCCATCACCCCGCCCCATTCTCCCGCTTTCCATCACCCCGCCCCATTCTCCCTCCTTCCATCACCCCGCCCCATTCTCCCTCCTTCCATCACCCCGCCCCTTTCTCCCGCTTTCCATCACCCCGCCCCATTCTCCCGCTTTCCATCACCCCGCCCCATTCTCCCGCTTTCCATCACCCCGCCCCATTCTCCCGCTTTCCATCACCCCGCCCCATTCGCCCGCTTTCCATCACCCCGCCCCATTCTCCCGCTTTCCATCACCCCACCCCATTCTCCCGCTTTCGATCACCCTGCCCCATTCTCCCGCTTTCCATCACCCCGCCCCATTCTCCCGCTTTCCGTCACCCCGCCCCATTCTCCCGCTTTCCGTCACCCCGCCCCCATTCTCCCGCTTTCCGTCACCCCGCCCCATTCTCCCGCTTTCCATCACCCCGCCCCATTCTCCCGCTTTCCATCACGCCGCCCCCATTCTCCCTCCTTCCATCACCCCGCCCCATTCTCCCTCCTTCCATCACCCCGCCCCATTTTCCCTCCTTCCATCACCCCGCCCCATTCTCCCGCTTTCCATCACCCCGCCCCATTCTCCCGCTTTCCATCACCCCGCCCCATTCTCCCGCTTTCCATCACCCCGCCCCATCCTCCCGCTTTCCATCACCCCGCCCCATTCTCCCGCTTTCCATCACCCCGCCCCATTCTCCCGCTTTCCATCACCCCGCCCCATTCTCCCGCTTTCCATCACCCCGCCCCATTCTCCCGCTTTCCATCACCCCGCCCCATTCTCCCGCTTTTCATCACCCCGCCCCATTCTCCCTCCTTCCATCACCCCGCCCCATTCTCCCTCCTTCCATCTCCCCGCCCCATTCTCCCGCTTTCCATCACCCCGCCCCATTCTCCCTCCTTCCATCACCCCGCCCCATTCTCCCTCCTTCCATCACCCCGCCCCATTCTCTCGCTTTCCATCACCCCGCCCCATTCTCCCGCTTTCCATCACCCCGCCCCATTCGCCCGCTTTCCATCACCCCGCCCCATTCTCCCGCTTTCCATCACCCCACCCCATTCTCCCACTTTCGATCACCCTGCCCCATTCTCCCGCTTTCCATCACCCCGCCCCATTCTTCCGCATTCCATCACCCTGCCCCATTCTTCCTCCTTTCATCACCCCGCCCCATTCTCCCTCCTCCCATCACCCCGCCCCATTCTCCCGCTTTCCATCATCCTGCCCCATTCTCCGGCTTTCCATCACCCCGCCCCATTCTCCGGCTTTCCATCACCCCGCCCCATTCTCCCGCTTTCCATCACCCCGCCCCATTCTCCCGCTTTCCATCACCCCGCCCCATTCTCCCGCTTTCCATCACCCCGCCCCATTCTCCCGCTTTCCATCACCCCGCCCCATTCTCCCGCTTTCCATCACCCCGCCCCATTCTCCCGCTTTCCATCACCCCGCCCCATTCTCCCGCTTTCCATCACCCCGCCCCATTCTCCCGCTTTCCATCACCCCGCCCCATTCTCCCGCTTTCCATCACCCCGCCCCATTCTTCCGCTTTCCATCACCCCGCCCCATTCTCCCGCTTTCCATCACCCCGCCCCATTCTCCCGCTTTCCATCACCCCGCCCCATTCTCCCGCTCACCATCACCCCGCCCCATTCTCCCACCTTCCATCACCCCGCCCCATTCTCCCTCCTTCCATCACCCCGCCCCATTCTCCCGCTTTCCATCACCCGGCCCCATTCTCCCGCTTTCCATCACCCCGCCCCATTCTCCCGCTTTCCATCACCCCGCCCCATTCGCCCGCTTTCCATCACCCCGCCCCGTTCTCCCGCTTTCCATCACCCCACAACATTCTCCCGCTTTCGATCACCCCGCCCCATTCTCCCGCTTTCCATCACCCCGCCCCATTCTCCCGCTTTCCGTCACCCCGCCCCATTCTCCCGCTTTCCGTCACCCCGGCCCATTCTCCCGCTTTCCGTCACCCCGCCCCATTCTCCCCCTTTCCATCACCCCGCCCCATTCTCCCGCTTTCCATCACCCCGCCCCATTCTCCCGCTTTCCATCACGCCGCCACATTCTCCCTCCTTCCATCATCCGGCCCCATTCTCCCTCCTTCCATCACCCCGCCCCATTTTCCCTCCTTCCATCACCCCGCCCCATTCTCCTGCTTTCCATCACCCCGCCCCATTCTCCCGCTTTCCATCACCCCGCCCCATCCTCCCGCTTTCCATCACCCCGCCCCATTCTCCCGCTTTCCATCACCCCGCCCCATTCTCCCGCTTTCCATCACCCCGCCCCATTCTCCCGCTTTCCATCACCCCGCCCCATTCTCCCGCTTTCCATCACCCCGCCCCATTCTCCCGCTTTCCATCACCCCGCCCCCATTCTTCCGTATTCCATCACCCTGCCCCACTCTCCCTCCTTTCATCACCCCGTCCCATTCTCGCTCCTTCCATCACCCCGCCCCATTCTCCCGCTTTCCATCATCCCGCCCCATTCTCCCGCTTTCCATCACCCCGCCCCATTCTCCCGCTTTCCATCACCCCGCCCCATTCTCCCGCTTTCCATCACCCCGCCCCATTCTCCCTCCTTCCATCACCCCGCCCCATTCTCCCTCCTTCCATCTCCCCGCCCCATTCTCCCTCCTTCCATCACCCTGCCCCATTCTCCCGCTTTCCATCACCCCGCCCCGTTCTCCCGCTTTCCATCACCCCGCCCCGTTCTCCCGCTTTCCATCACCCCGCCCCCATTCTTCCGCATTCCATCACCCTGCCCCACTCTCCCTCCTTTCATCACCCCGTCCCATTCTCGCTCCTTCCATCACCCCGCCCCATTCTCCCGCTTTCCATCATCCCGCCCCATTCTCCGGCTTTCCATCGCCCCGCCCCATTCTCCGGCTTTCCATCACCCCGCCCCATTCTCCCGCTTTCCATCACCCCGCCCCATTCTCCCGCTTTCCATCACCCCGCCCCATTCTCCCGCTTTCCATCACCCCACCCCATTCTCCCGCTTTCCATCACCCCGCCCCATTCTCCCGCTTTCCATCACCCCGCCCCATTCTCCCGCTTTCCATCACCCCGCCCCATTCTCCCCCTTTCCATCACCCCGCCCCATTCTCCCGCTTTCCATCACCCCGCCCCATTCTCCCGCTTTCCATCACCCCGCCCCATTCTCCCGCTTTCCATCACCCCGCCCCATTCTCCCGCTTTCCATCACCCCGCCCCATTCTCCCGCTTTCCATCACCCCGCCCCATTCTCCCGCTTTCCATCACCCCGCCCCATTCTCCCGCTTTCCATCACCCCGCCCCATTCTCCCGCTTTCCATCACCCCGCCCCATTCTCCCGCTTTCCATCACCCCGCCCCATTCTCCCGCTTTCCATCACCCCGCCCCATTCTCCCGCTTCCATCACCCCGCCCCATTCTCCCTCCTTCCATCACCCCGCCCCATTCTCCCTCCTTCCATCACCCCGCCCCATTTTCCCTCCTTCCATCACCCCGCCCCATTCTCCCGCTTTCCATCACCCCGCCCCATTCTCCCGCTTTCCATCACCCCGCCCCATTCTCCCGCTTTCCATCACCCCGCCCCATTCTCCCGCTTTCCATCACCCCGCCCCATTCTCCCCACTTACCATCACCCCGCCCCATTCTCCCTCCTTCCATCACCCCGCCCCATTCTCCCGCTTTCCATCACCCCGCCCCATTCTCCCGCTTTCCATCACCCCGCCCCATTCTCCCGCTTTCCATCAACCCGCCCCATTCTCCCGCTTTCCATCACCCCGCCCCATTCTCCCGCTTTCCATCACCCCGCCCCATTCTCCCGCTTTCCATCACCCCGCCCCATTCTCCCTCCTTCCATCACCCCGCCCCATTCTCCCTCCTTCCATCACCCCGCCCCATTTTCCCTCCTTCCATCACCCCGCCCCATTCTCCCGCTTTCCATCACCCCGCCCCATTCTCCCGCTTTCCATCACCCCGCCCCATTCTCCCGCTTTCCATCACCCCGCCCCATTCTCCCGCTTTCCATCACCCCGCCCCATTCTCCCGCTTTCCATCACCCCGCCCCCATTCTTCCGCATTCCATCACCCTGCCCCACTCTCCCTCCTTTCATCCACCCGTCCCATTCTCGCTCCTTCCATCACCCCGCCCCATTCTCCCGCTTTCCATCATCCCGCCCCATTCTCCGGCTTTCCATCGCCCCGCCCCATTCTCCGGCTTTCCATCACCCCGCCCCATTCTCCCGCTTTCCATCACCCCGCCCCATTCTCCCGCTTTCCATCACCCCGCCCCATTCTCCCGCTTTCCATCACCCCACCCCATTCTCCCGCTTTCCATCACCCCGCCCCATTCTCCCGCTTTCCATCACCCCGCCCCATTCTCCCGCTTACCATCACCCCGCCCCATTATCCCTCCTTCCATCACCCCGCCCCATTCTCCCGCTTTCCATCACCCCGCCCCATTCTCCCGCTTTCCATCACCCCGCCCCATTCTCCCGCTTTCCATCACCCCGCCCCATTCTCCCGCTTTCCATCACCCCGCCCCATTCTCCCGCTTTCCATCACCCCGCCCCATTCTCCCGCTTTCCATCACACCGTCCCCATTCTTCCGCATTCCATCACCCTGCCCCACTCTCCCTCCTTTCATCACCCCGTCCCATTCTCGCTCCTTCCATCACCCCGCCCCATTCTCCCGCTTTCCATCATCCCGCCCCATTCTCCCGCTTTCCATCACCCCGCCCCATTCTCCCGCTTTCCATCACCCCGCCCCATTCTCCCGCTTTCCATCACCCCGCCCCATTCTCCCTCCTTCCATCACCCCGCCCCATTCTCCCTCCTTCCATCACCCCGCCCCATTTTCCCTCCTTCCATCACCCCGCCCCATTCTCCCGCTTTCCATCACCCCGCCCCATTCTCCCGCTTTCCATCACCCCGCCCCATTTTCCCTCCTTCCATCACCCCGCCCCATTCTGCCGCTTTCCATCACCCCGCCCCATTCTCCCTCCTTCCATCACCCTGCCCCATTCTCCCGCTTTCCATCACCCCGCCCCGTTCTCCCGCTTTCCATCACCCCGCCCCATTCTCCCGCTTTCCATCACCCCGCCCCCATTCTTCCGCATTCCATCACCTTGCCCCACTCTCCCTCCTTTCATCACCCCGTCCCATTCTCGCTCCTTCCATCACCCCGCCCCATTCTCCCGCTTTCCATCATCCCGCCCCATTCTCCGGCTTTCCATCACCCCGCCCCATTCTCCGGCTTTCCATCACCCCGCCCCATTCTCCCGCTTTCCATCACCCCGCCCCATTCTCCCGCTTTCCATCACCCCGCCCCATTCTCCCGCTTTCCATCACCCCGCCCCATTCTCCCGCTTTCCATCACCCCGCCCCATTCTCCCGCTTTCCATAAACCCGCCCCATTCTCCCGCTTTCCATCACCCCGCCCCATTCTCGTGCTTTCCATCACCCCGCCCCATTCTCCCGCTTTCCATCACCCCGCCCCATTCTCCCGCTTTCCATCACCCCGCCCCATTCTCCCGCTTTCCATCACCCCGCCCCATTCTCCCGCTTTCCATCACCCCGCCCCATTCTCCCGCTTTCCATCACCCCGCCCCATTCTCCCGTTTTCCATCACACCGCCCCATTCTCCCGCTTTCCATCACCCCGCCCCATTCTCCCGCTTTCCATCACCCCGCCCCATTCTCCCGCTTTCCATCACCCCGCCCCATTCTCCCGCTTTCCATCACCCCGCCCCATTCTCCCGCTTTTCATCACCCCGCCCCATTCTCCCGCTTTCCATCACCCCGCCCCATTCTCCCTCCTTCCATCACCCCGCCCCATTCTCCCTCCTTCCATCTCCCCGCCCCATTCTCCCGCTTTCCATCACCCCGCCCCATTCTCCCTCCTTCCATCACCCCGCCCCATTCTCCCGCTTTCCATCACCCCGCCCCATTCTCCCGCTTTCCATCACCCCGCCCCATTCTCCCGCTTTCCATCACCCCGCCCCATTCTCCCGCTTTCCATCACCCTGCCCCATTCTCCCGCTTTCCATCACCCCGCCCCATTCTCCCGCTTTCCATCACCCCGCCCCATTCTCCCTCCTTCCATCACCCCGCCCCATTCTCCCTCCTTCCATCACCCCGCCCCATTTTCCCTCCTTCCATCACCCCGCCCCATTCTCCCGCTTTCCATCACCCCGCCCCATTCTCCCGCTTTCCATCACCCCGCCCCATTCTCCCGCTTTCCATCACCCCGCCCCATTCTCCCGCTTTCCATCACCCCGCCCCATTCTCCCGCTTTCCATCACCCCGCCCCATTCTCCCTCCTTCCATCACCCCGCCCCATTCTCCCGCTTTCCATCACCCCGCCCCATTCTCCCGCTTTCCATCACCCCGCCCCATTCTCCCGCTTTCCATCAACCCGCCCCATTCTCCCGCTTTCCATCACCCCGCCCCATTCTCCCTCCTTCCATCACCTCGCCCCATTCTCCCGCTTTCCATCACCCCGCCCCATTCTCCGGCATTCCATCACCCCGCCCCATTCTCTCGCTTTCCATCACCCCGCCCCATTCTCCCGCTTTCCATCACCCCACCCCATTCTCCCGCTTTCCATCACCCTGCCCCATTCTCCCGCTTTCCATCACCCCGCCCCATTCTCCCGCTTTCCATCACCCCGCCCCATTCTCCCGCTTTCCATCACCCCGCCCCATTCTCCCGCTTTCCATCACCCCGCCCCATTCTCCCTCCTTCCATCACCCCACCCCATTTTCCCTCCTTCCATCACCCCGCCCCATTCTCCCGCTTTCCATCACCCCGCCCCATTCTCCCGCTTTCCATCACCCCGCCCCATTCTCCCGCTTTCCATCACCCCGCCCCATTCTCCCGCTTTCCATCACCCCGCCCCATTCTCCCGCTTTCCATCACCCCGCCCCATTCTCCCGCTTTCCATCACCCCGCCCCATTCTCCCTCCTTCCATCACCCCGCCCCATTCTCCCTCCTTCCATCTCCCCGCCCCATTCTCCCTCCTTCCATCTCCCCGCCCCATTCTCCCTCCTTCCATCAACCCGCCCCATTCTCCCGCTTTCCATCACCCCGCCCCATTCTCCCGCTTTCCATCACCCCGCCCCATTCTCCTGCTTTCCATCACCCCGCCCCATTCTCCCGCTTTCCATCACCCCGCCCCATTCTCCCTCCTTCCATCACCCCGCCCCATTCTCCCGCTTTCCATCACGCCGCCCGATTCGCCCGCTTTCCATGACCCCGCCCCATTCTCCCTCCTTCCATCACCCCGCCCCATTCTCCCGCTTTCCATCACCCCACCCCATTCTCCCGCTTTCCATCACCCCGCCCCATTCTCCCGCTTTCCATCACCCCGCCCCATTCGCCCGCTTTCCATAAACCCGCCCCATTCTCCCGCTTTCCATCACCCCACCCCATTCTCCCGCTTTCGATCACCCTGCCCCAGTCACCCGCTTTCCATCACCCCGCCCCATTCTCCCTCCTTCCATCACCCCGCCCCATTTTCCCTCCTTCCATCACCCCGCCCCATTCTCCCGCTTTCCATCACCCCGCCCCATTCTCCCGCTTTCCATCACCCCGCCCCATTCTCCCGCTTTCCATCACCCCGCCCCATTCTCCCGCTTTCCATCACCCCACCCCATTCTCCCGCTTTCCATCACCCCGCCCCATTCTCCCTCCTTCCATCACCCCGCCCCATTCTCCCGCTTTCCATCACCCCGCCCCATTTTCCCTCCTTCCATCACCCCGCCCCATTCTCCCTCTTTCCATCACCCCGCCCCATTCTCCCGCTTTCCATCACCCCACCCCATTCTCCCGCTTTCCATCACCCCGCCCCATTCTCCCTCCTTCCATCACCCCGCCCCATTCTCCCGCTTTCCATCACCCCGCCCCATTCTCCCGCTTTCCATCACCCCGCCCCATTCTCCCGCTTTCCATCACCCCGCCCCATTCTCCCGCTTTCCATCACCCCGCCCCATTCTCCATCCTTCCATCACCCCGCCCCATTCTCCCTCCTTCCATCTCCCCGCCCCATTCTCCCTCCTTCCATCTCCCCGCCCCATTCTCCCTCCTTCCATCAACCCGCCCCATTCTCCCGCTTTCCATCACCCCGCCCCATTCTCCCGCTTTCCATCACCCCGCCCCATTCTCCCGCTTTCCATCACCCCGCCCCATTCTCCCGCTTTCCATCACCCCGCCCCATTCTCCCTCCTTCCATCACCCCGCCCCATTTTCCCTCCTTCCATCACCCCGCCCCATTCTCCCGCTTTCCATCACCCCGCCCCATTCTCCCGCTTTCCATCACCCCGCCCCATTCTCCCGCTTTCCATCACCCCGCCCCATTCTCCCGCTTTCCATCACCCCGCCCCATTCTCCCGCTTTCCATCACCCCGCCCCATTCTCCCGCTTTCCATCACCCCGCCCCATTCTCCCGCTTTCCATCACCCCGCCCCATTCTCCCGCTTTCCATCACCCCACTCCATTCTCCCGCTTTCCATCACCCCGCCCCATTCTCCCGCTTTCCATCACCCCGCCCCATTCTCCCGCTTTCCATCACCCCGCCCCATTCTCCCGCTTTCCATCACCCCGCCCCATTTTCCCTCCTTCCATCACCCCGCCCCATTCTCCCTCTTTCCATCACCCCGCCCCATTCTCCCGCTTTCCATCACCCCACCCCATTCTCCCGCTTTCCATCACCCCGCCCCATTCTCCCTCCTTCCATCACCCCGCCCCATTCTCCCTCCTTCCATCACCCCGCCCCATTCTCCCGCTTTCCATCACCCCGCCCCATTCTCCCGCTTTCCATCACCCCGCCCCATTCTCCCGCTTTCCATCGCCCCGCCCCATTCTCCCGCTTTCCATCACCCCGCCCCATTCTCCTGCTTTCCATCACCCCGCCCCATTCTCCCGCTTTCCATCACCCCGCCCCATTCTCCCGCTTTCCATCACCCCACCCCATTCTCCCGCTTTCCATCACCCCGCCCCATTCTCCCGCTTTCCATCACCCCGCCCCATTCTCCCGCTTTCCATCACCCCGCCCCATTCTCCCGCTTTCCATCACCCCGCCCCATTCTCCCGCTTTCCATCACCCCACCCCATTCTCCCGCTTACCATCACCCTGCCCCATTCTCCCGCTTTCTATGGCCCCGCCCCATTCTCCCGCTTTCCATCACCCCGCCCCATTCTCCCGCTTTCCATCACCCCGCCCCATTCTCCCGCTTTCCACCCCGCCCCATTCTCCCTCCTTCCATCACCCCACCCCATTTTCCCTCCTTCCATCACCCCGCCCCATTCTCCCGCTTTCCATCACCCCGCCCCATTCTCCCGCTTTCCATCACCCCGCCCCATTCTCCCGCTTTCCATCTCCCCGCCCCAGTCTCCCGCTTTCCATCACCCCGCCCCATTCTCCCGCTTTCCATCACCCCGCCCCATTCTCCCGCTTTCCATCACCCCGCCCCATTCTCCATCCTTCCATCACCCCGCCCCATTCTCCCTCCTTCCATCTCCCCGCCCCATTCTCCCTCCTTCCATCAACCCGCCCCATTCTCCCGCTTTCCATCACCCCGCCCCATTCTCCCGCTTTCCATCACCCCGCCCCATTCTCCCGCTTTCCATCACCCCGCCCCATTCTCCCGCTTTCCATCACCCCGCCCCATTCTCCCGCTTTCCATCACCCCGCCCCATTCTCCCGCTTTCCATCACCCCGCCCCATTCTCCCGCTTTCCATCACCCCGCCCCATTCTCCATCCTTCCATCACCCCGCCCCATTCTCCCTCCTTCCATCTCCCCGCCCCATTCTCCCTCCTTCCATCTCCCTGCCCCATTCTCCCTCCTTCCATCAACCCGCCCCATTCTCCCGCTTTCCATCACCCCGCCCCATTCTCCCGCTTTCCATCACCCCGCCCCATTCTCCCGCTTTCCATCACCCCGCCCCATTCTCCCGCTTTCCATCACCCCGCCCCATTCTCCCTCCTTCCATCACCCCGCCCCATTCTCCCGCTTTCCATCACGCCGCCCGATTCGCCCTCTTTCCATCACCCCGCCCCATTCTCCCTCCTTCCATCACCCCGCCCCATTCTCCCGCTTTCCATCACCCCACCCCATTCTCCCGCTTTCCATCACCCCGCTCCATTCTCCCGCTTTCCATCACCCCGCCCCATTCGCCCGCTTTCCATAAACCCGCCCCATTCTCCCGCTTTCCATCACCCCACCCCATTCTCCCGCTTTCGATCACCCTGCCCCATTCTCCCGCTTTCCATCACCCCGCCCCATTCTCCCTCCTTCCATCACCCCGCCCCATTTTCCCTCCTTCCATCACCCCGCCCCATTCTCCCGCTTTCCATCACCCCGCCCCATTCTCCCGCTTTCCATCACCCCGCCCCATTCTCCCGCTTTCCATCACCCCGCCCCATTCTCCCGCTTTCCATCACCCCGCCCCATTCTCCCGCTTTCCATCACCCCGCCCCATTCTCCCGCATTCCATCACCCCGCCCCATTCTCCCTCCTTCCATCACCACGCCCCATTCTCCCGCTTTCCATCACCCCGCCCCATTCTCCCGCTTTCCATCACCCCGCCCCATTCTCCCGCTTTCCATCACCCCGCCACATTCTCCCGCTTTCCATCACCCCGCCCCATTCTCCCGCTTTCCATCACCCCGCCCCATTCTCCATCCTTCCATCACCCCGCCCCATTCTCCCTCCTTCCATCTCCCCGCCCCATTCTCCCTCCTTCCATCTCCCCGCCCCATTCTCCCTCCTTCCATCAACCCGCCCCATTCTCCCGCTTTCCATCACCCCGCCCCATTCTCCCGCTTTCCATCACCCCGCCCCATTCTCCCGCTTTCCATCACCCCGCCCCATTCTCCCGCTTTCCATCACCCCGCCCCATTCTCCCGCTTTCCATCACCCCGCCCCATTCTCCCGCTTTCCATCACCCCGCCCCATTCTCCCGCTTTCCATCACCCCGCCCCATTTTCCCTCCTTCCATCACCCCGCCCCATTCTCCCTCTTTCCATCACCCCGCCCCATTCTCCCGCTTTCCATCACCCCGCCCCATTCTCCCGCTTTCCATCACCCCGCCCCATTCTCCCTCCTTCCATCACCCCGCCCCATTCTCCCTCCTTCCATCACCCCGCCCCATTTTCCCGCTTTCCATCACCCCGCCCCATTCTCCCGCTTTCCATCACCCCGCCCCATTCTCCCGCTTTCCATCACCCCGCCCCATTCTCCCGCTTTCCATCACCCCGCCCCATTCTCCCGCTTTCCATCACCCCGCCCCATTCTCCCGCTTTCCATCACCCCGCCCCATTCTCCCGCTTTCCATCACCCCGCCCCATTCTCCCGCTTTCCATCACCCCGCCCCATTCTCCCGCTTTCCATCACCCCGCCCCATTCTCCCGCTTTCCATCACCCAACCCCATTCTCCCGCTTTCCATCACCCCGCCCCATTCTCCCGCTTTCCATCACCCCGCCCCATTCTCCCGCTTTCCATCACCCCGCCCCATTCTCCCGCTTTCCATCACCCCACCCCATTCTCCCGCTTTCTATGGCCCCGCCCCATTCTCCCGCTTTCTATGGCCCCGCCCCATTCTCCCGCTTTCCATCACCCCGCCCCATTCTCCCGCTTTCCATCACCCCGCCCCATTCTCCCGCTTTCCACCCCGCCCCATTCTCCCTCCTTCCATCACCCCACCCCATTTTCCCTCCTTCCATCACCCCGCCCCATTCTCCCGCTTTCCATCACCCCGCCCCATTCTCCCGCTTTCCATCACCCCGCCCCATTCTCCCGCTTTCCATCACCCCGCCCCATTCTCCCGCTTTCCATCACCCCGCCCCATTCTCCCGCTTTCCATCACCCCACCCCATTCTCCCGCTTTCCATCACCCCGCCCCATTCTCCATCCTTCCATCACCCCGCCCCATTCTCCCTCCTTCCATCTCCCCGCCCCATTCTCCCTCCTTCCATCTCCCCGCCCCATTCTCCCTCCTTCCATCAACCCGCCCCATTCTCCCGCTTTCCATCACCCCGCCCCATTCTCCCGCTTTCCATCACCCCGCCCCATTCTCCCGCTTTCCATCACCCCGCCCCATTCTCCCGCTTTCCATCACCCCGCCCCATTCTCCCTCCTTCCATCACCCCGCCCCATTCTCCCGCTTTCCATCACGCCGCCCGATTCGCCCGCTTTCCATCACCCCGCCCCATTCTCCCTCCTTCCATCACCCCGCCCCATTCTCCCGCTTTCCATCACCCCACCCCATTCTCCCGCTTTCCATCACCCCGCCCCATTCTCCCGCTTTCCATCACCCCGCCCCATTCGCCCGCTTTCCATAAACCCGCCCCATTCTCCCGCTTTCCATCACCCCACCCCATTCTCCCGCTTTCGATCACCCTGCCCCATTCTCCCGCTTTCCATCACCCCGCCCCATTCTCCCTCCTTCCATCACCCCGCCCCATTTTCCCTCCTTCCATCACCCCGCCCCATTCTCCCGCTTTCCATCACCCCGCCCCATTCTCCCGCTTTCCATCACCCCGCCCCATTCTCCCGCTTTCCATCACCCCGCCCCATTCTCCCGCTTTCCATCACCCCGCCCCATTCTCCCGCTTTCCATCACCCCGCCCCATTCTCCCGCTTTCCATCACCCCGCCCCATTCTCCCGCTTTCCATCACCCCGCCCCATTCTCCCGCTTTCCATCACCCCGCCCCATTCTCCCGCTTTCCATCACCCCGCCCCATTCTCCCGCTTTCCATCACCCCGCCCCATTCTCCCGCTTTCCATCACCCCGCCCCATTTCTCCCGCTTTCCATCACCCCGCCCCATTTTCCCTCCTTCCATCACCCCGCCCCATTTTCCCTCTTTCCATCACCCCGCCCCATTCTCCCGCTTTCCATCACCCCACCCCATTCTCCCGCTTTCCATCACCCCGCCCCATTCTCCCTCCTTCCATCACCCCGCCCCATTCTCCCGCTTTCCATCACCCCGCCCCATTCTCCCGCTTTCCATCACCCCGCCCCATTCTCCCGCTTTCCATCACCCCGCCCCATTCTCCCACTTTCCATCACCCCGCCCCATTCTCCCGCTTTCCATCACCCCGCCCCATTCTCCCGCTTTCCATCACCCCGCCCCATTCTCCCGCTTTCCATCACCCCGCCCCATTCTCCCGCTTTCCATCACCCCGCCCCATTCTCCCGCTTTCCATCACCCCGCCCCATTCTCCCGCTTTCCATCACCCCGCCCCATTCTCCCGCTTTCCATCACCCCGCCCCATTCTCCCGCTTTCCATCACCCCGCCCCATTCTCCCGCTTTCCATCACCCCGCCCCATTCTCCCGCTTTCCATCACCCCGCCCCATTCTCCCGCTTTCCATCACACCGCCCCATTCTCCCGCTTTCCATCACCCCGCCCCATTCTCCCGCTTTCCATCACCCCGCCCCATTCTCCCGCTTTCCATCACCCCGCCCCATTCTCCCGCTTTCCATCACCCCGCCCCATTCTCCCGCTTTTCATCACCCCGCCCCATTCTCCCGCTTTCCATCACCCCGCCCCATTCTCCCTCCTTCCATCACCCCGCCCCATTCTCCCTCCTTCCATCTCCCCGCCCCATTCTCCCGCTTTCCATCACCCCGCCCCATTCTCCCTACTTCCATCACCCCGCCCCATTCTCCCGCTTTCCATCACCCCGCCCCATTCTCCCGCTTTCCATCACCCCGCCCCATTCTCCCGCTTTCCATCACCCCGCCCCATTCTCCCGCTTTCCATCACCCCGCCCCATTCTCCCGCTTTCCATCACCCCGCCCCATTTTCCCTCCTTCCATCACCCCGCCCCATTCTCCCTCTTTCCATCACCCCGCCCCATTCTCCCGCTTTCCATCACCCCGCCCCATTCTCCCGCTTTCCATCACCCCGCCCCATTCTCCCTCCTTCCATCACCCCGCCCCATTCTCCCTCCTTCCATCACCCCGCCCCATTTTCCCGCTTTCCATCACCCCGCCCCATTCTCCCGCTTTCCATCACCCCGCCCCATTCTCCCGCTTTCCATCACCCCGCCCCATTCTCCCGCTTTCCATCACCCCGCCCCATTCTCCTGCTTTCCATCACCCCACCCCATTCTCCCGCTTTCCATCACCCCGCCCCATTCTCCCGCTTTCCATCACCCCGCCCCATTCGCCCGCTTTCCATAAACCCGCCCCATTCTCCCGCTTTCCATCACCCATATAGGCGTAGGGAAAGCATCCAACGGCCCGAATATTGTTGCATATTTGGGTGGCCCATGTTCAAATACACCTACCAGACCAACTTCATCTTGGTTCGCGCGCACAGAAAAGCTCGGCGCCCGCGACGACGGCCGTGCCTGCACACAAATGCTAAGGAAGCGCACGGATTCATATAGGCGTAGGGAAAGCATCCAACGGCCCGAATATCGTTGCATATTCGGGGGACCCATGTTTAAATACACATATAAGAGCAACTTCAGCTTGGTTCGCGCGCACAGAAAAGTTTGGCGCCCGCGACGACGGCCGTGCCTGCCCACAAATGCTAAAGAAGTGCATGGATCTCTATAGGCGTAAGGAAAAGCCTCCAACGACCCAAATATTGTTGCATATTCGGGTGGCCCATGTTCAAATACACCTACCAGAGCAACTTCAGCTTGGTTCGCGCGCACTGAAAAGTTCGGCGCCCGCGACGACTTCCATGCCAGCACACAAATGCTAAGGAAGCACACGGATCCCTATAGGCGTAAGGAAAAGCATCCAACGACCCGAATATTGTTGCATATTTGGGTGGCCCATGTTCAAATACACCTACCTGAGCAACTTCAGCTTGGTTCACGCGTACTGAAAAATTCGGCGCCCGCGACGACGGCCGTGCCTGCACACTAATGCTAAGGAAGCGCACGGATCCATATAGGCGTAAGGAAAAGCATCCGACGACCCAAATATTGTTGCATATTCGGGTGGCACATGTTTAAATACACCTAGCAGAGCAACTTTAGCTTGGTTCGCGCGCACAGAAAAGTTCGGCGCCCGCGACGACGGCCGTGCCTGCACACAAATGCTAAGGAAGCGCACGGATCCCTATAGGCGTAGAGAAAAGCATCCAACGACCCGAATATTGTTGCATATTCGGGTGGCCCATGTTCAAATACACCTATCAGGGCAACTTCAGCTTGGTTCGCGCGCACAGAAAAGTTCGGCGACGACGGCCATGCCTGCACACGAATGCTAAGGAAGCGCACTGATCCCTATAGGGGTAGAAAAAAGCATCCAACGACCCGAATATTGTTGGATATTCGGGTGGCCCATGTTGAAATACACCTACCAGAGTAACTTCAGATTGGTTTGCGCGCACAGAAAAGTTCTGCGCCCGCGGCGACGGCCGTGCCTGCACACAAATGCTAAGGAAGCGCACGGATCCGTATAGGCGTAGGGAAAAGTATCCAAGGACCCGAATATTGTTGCATATTCGGGTGGCCCATGTTCAAATACACCTACTAAAGCAACTTCAGCTTGGTTCGCGTGCACATAAAAGTTCGGCGTCTGCGACGACGGCCGTGCCTGCACACAAATGCTAAGGAAGAGGACGGATCCTTATAGGCGTAGGGAAAAGCATCCAACGACCCGAATATTGTTGCATATTCGGATGGCCCATGTTCAAATACACCTACCAGAGCAACTTCAGATTGGTTCGCGAGCACAGAAAAGTTCGGCGCCCGCGACGATGGCCGTGCCTGCACACAAATGCTAAGGAAGCGCACGGATCCCGCTATAGGCGTAGGGAAAAGCATCCAGCGACCCGAATATTGTTGCATATTCAGGTGGCCAATGTTCAAATACACCTACCAGAGCAACTTCAGCTTCGATCGCGCGGAAAGAAAAGTTCAGCGCCCGCGACGACGGCCGTGCCTGCCCACAAATGCTAAGGAAGCACACGGATCCCTAGAGGCGTAGGGAAAAGCATCCAAAGACCCGAATTGTGTTGCATATTTGGGTGGCCCATGTTCAAATACACCTACCAGAGCAACTTCAGCTTGGTTCGCGCGCACAGAAAAGTTCGGCGCCCGCGACAACGGCCGTGCCTGCCCACAAATGCTAAGGAAGCGCACGGATCCCTCGAGGCGTAAGGAAAAGCATCCGATCCCAATATTGTTGCATATTCGGGTAACCTATGTTCAAATACACCTACTAGAGCAACTTCAGCTTGGTTCGCGCGCACAGAAAAGTTTGGCGCCCGCGACGACGGCCGTGCCTGCCCCCAAATGCTAAGGAAGCGCACGGCTCCCTATAGGTGTAGGGAAAAGCATCCAACGACCCAGATATTGTTGCATATTCGGGTGTCCCATGTTCAAATACACCTACCAGAGCAACTTCAGCTTGGTTCGCGCGCACAAAAAAGTTCGGCGCCCGCGACGACGGCCGTGCCTGCCCCCAAATGCTAATGAAGCGCACGGATCCCTATAGGCGTAGGGAAAAGCATCCAATGACCCGGATATTGTTGCATATTTAGGTGGCCCATGTTCAAATACACCTACTAGAGCAACTTCAGCTTGGTTCGCGCGCACAGAAAAGTTCGGCGCCCGCGACGACGGCCGTGCCTGCCCCCAAATGCTAAAGAAGCGCACGGATCCCAATAGGCGTAAGGGAAAGCCTCCAACGACCCCAATATTGTTGTATATTCAGATGGCCCATGTTCAAATACACCTACCAGAGCAACTTCAGCTTGTTTCGCGCGCACAGAAAAGTTCGGCGCAAGTTCGGCGCCCGCGACGACGGCCGTGCCTGCCCCCAAATGCTAAGGAAGCGCACGGATCCCTATAGGCGTAGGGGAAAGCATCCAACGACCCGAATATTGTTGCATATTCGGGTGGCCCATGTTCAAATACACCTACCAGAGCAACTTCAGCTTGGTTCGCGCGCACAGAAAAGTTCGGCGCCCGCGACAACGGCCGTGCCTGCCCACAAATGCTAAGGTAGCGCACGGATCCCTCGAGGCGTAAGGAAAAGCATCCAACGATCCCAATATTGTTGCGTATTCGGGTAACCTATATTCAAATACACCTACCAGAGCAACTTCACCTTGGTTCGCGCGCACAGAAAAGTTCGGCGCCCGCGACGACGGCCGTGCCTGCCCCCAAATGCTAAGGAAGCGCACGGCTCCCTATAGGTGTAGGGAAAAGCATCCAACGACCCAGATATTGTTGCATATTCGGGTGTCCCATGTTCAAATACACCTACCAGAGCAACTTCAGCTTGGTTCGCGCGCACAGAAAAGTTCGGCGCCCGCGACGACGGCCGTGCCTGCCCCCAAATGCTAAAGAAGCGCACGGATCCCAATAGGCGTAAGGGAAAGCATCCAACGACCCCAATATTGTTGTATATTCAGATGGCCCATGTTCAAATACACCTACCAGAGCAACTTCAGCTTGTTTCGCGCGCACAGAAAAGTTCGGCGCAAGTTCGGCGCCCGCGACGACGGCCGTGCCTGCCCCCAAATGCTAAGGAAGCGCACGGATCCCTATAGGCGTAGGGGAAAGCATCCAACGACCCGAATATTGTTGCATATTCGGGTGGCCCATGTTCAAATACACCTACCAGAGCAACTTCAGCTTGGTTCGCGCGCACAGAAAAGTTCGGCGCCCGCGACGTCGGCCGTGCCTGCATATAAATGCTAAGGAAGCCCACGGATCCCTATAGGCGTAGGGAAAAGCATCCAACGACCCGAATATTGTTGCATATTCGGGTGGCCCATGTTCAAATACACCTTCCGGAGCAACTTCAGCTTGGTTCGCGCGCACAGAAAAGTTCGGCGCCTACGACGACGGCCGTGCCTGCACACAAATGCTAAGGAAGCGCACGGATCTCTATAAGGCATAGGGAAAAGCATCCAACGACCCGAATATTGTTGCATATTGGGGTGGCCCATGTTCAAATACACCTACCAGAGCAACTTCAACTTGGTTCGCTCGCACAGAAAAGTTCGGCGCCCGCGACGACGGCCGTGCCTGCCCACAAATGCTAAGGAAGTGCACGGATCCCTATAGGCGTAAGGAAAAGCATCCATCGACACAAATATTGTTGCATATTGGGGTGGCCCATGTTCAAATACACCTATCAGAGCAACTTCAGCTTGGTTCGCGAGAACAGAATAGTTCGGCGCCCGCGACGACGGCCGTGCCTGCACACAAATGCTAAGGAAGCTCACGGATCCCTATAGGCGTAGGGAAAAGCATCCAACGACCCGAATATTGTTGCATATTCAGGTGGCCCATGTTCAAATACACCTTCCGGAGCAACTTCAGCTTGGTTCGCGCGCACAGAAAAGTTCGGCGCCTACGACGACGGCCGTGCCTGCACACAAATGCTAAGGAAGCGCACGGATCTCTATAAGGCGTAGGGAAAAGCATCCAACGACCCGAATATTGTTGCATATTGGGGTGGCCCATGTTCAAATACACCTACCAGAGCAACTTCAACTTGGTTCGCTCGCACAGAAAAGTTCGGCGCCCGCGACGACGGCCGTGCCTGCCCACAAATGCTAAGGAAGTGCACGGATCCCTATAGGCGTAAGGAAAAGCATCCAGCGACACAAATATTGTTGCATATTGGGGTGGCCCATGTTCAAATACACCTATCAGAGCAACTTCAGCTTGGTTCGCGAGAACAGAATAGTTCGGCGCCCGCGACGACGGCCGTGCCTGCACACAAATGCTAAGGAAGCTCACGGATCCCTATAGGCGTAGGGAAAAGCATCCAACGACCCGAATATTGTTGCATATTCGGGTGGCCCATGTTGAAATACACCTTCCGGAGCAACTTCAGCTTGGTTCGCGCGCACAGAAAAGTTCGGCGCCTACGACGACGGCCGTGCCTGCACACAAATGCTAAGGAAGTGCACGGATCTCTATAAGGCATAGGGAAAAGCATCCAACGACCCGAATATTGTTGCATATTGGGGTGGCCCATGTTCAAATACACCTACCAGAGCAACTTCAACTTGGTTCGCTCACACAGAAAAGTTCGGCGCCCGCGACGTCGGCCGTGCCTGCACACAAATGCTAAAGAAGCCCACGGATCCCTATAGGCGTAGGGAAAAGCATCCAACGACCCGAATATTGTTGCATATTCGGGTGGCCCATGTTCAAATACACCTACCAGAGCAACTTCAGTTTGGTTCGCGCGCACAGAAAAGTTCGGCGCGCGCGACGACGGCCGTGCCTGCCCACAAATGCTAAGGAAGCGCACGGATCCCTATAGGCGTAAGGAAATGCATCCAGCGACACAAATATTGTTGCATATTTGGGTGGCCCATGTTCAAATACACCTATCAGAGCAACTTCAGCTTGGTTCGCGAGAACAGAATAGTTCGGCGCCCGCGACGACGGCCATGCCTGCACACAAATGCTAAGGAAGCTCACGGATCCCTATAGGCGTAAGGAAAAGCGTCCAACTACCCAATATTGTTGCATATTCTGGTGGCCCATGTTCAAATACACCTACCAGAGCAACTTCAGCTTGGTTCGCGCGCACAGAAAAGTTCGGCGCCCGCGACGACGGCCGTGCCTGCCCCCAAATGCTAAGGAAGCGCACGGATCCCTATAGGCGTAGGAAAAAGCATCCAAGGACCCGGATATTGTTGCATATTCGGGTGTCCCATGTTCAAATACACCTACCAGAGCAACTTCAGCTTGGTTCGCGCGCACAGAAAAGTTCGGCGCCCGCGACGACGGCCGTGCCTGCCCCCAAATGCTAAGGAAGCGCACGGATCCCTATAGGCGTAGGGAAAAGCATCCAACGACCCGGATATTGTTGCATATTTAGGTGGCCCATGTTCAAATACACCTACCAGAGCAACTTCAGCTTGGTTCGCGCGCACAGAAAAGTTCGGCGCCCGCGACGACGGCCGTGCCTGCCCCTAAATGCTAAGGAAGCGCACGGATCCCTAGAGGCGTAGGGGAAAGCATCCAACAACCCCAATATTGTTGCATATTCAGATGGCCCATGTTCAAATACACCTACCAGAGCAACTTCAGCTTGGTTCGCGCGCACAGAAAAGTTCGGCGCCCGCGACGACGGCCGTGCCTGCCCCCAAATGCTAAGGAAGCGCACGGATCCCTATAGGCGTAGGGGAAAGCATCCAACGACCCGAATATTGTTGCATATCCGGGTGGCCCATGTTCAAATACACCTACCAGAGCAACTTCAGCCTGGTTTGCGCGCACAGAAAAGTTCGGCGCCCGCGACGTCGGCTGTGCCTGCACACAAATGCTAAGGAAGCGCACGGATCCCTATAGGCGTAGGGAAAAGCATCCAACGACCCGAATATTGTTGCATATTCGGGTGGCCCATGTTCAAATACACCTACCAGAGCAACTTCAGCTTGGTTCGCGCGCACAGAAAAGTTTGGCGCCCGCGACGTCGGCCGTGCCTGCACACAAATGCTAAGGACGCCCACGGATCCCTATAGGCGTAGGGAAAAGCATCCAACGACCCGAATATTGTTGCATATTCGGGTGGCCCATGTTCAAATACACCTTCCAGAGCAACTTCAGCTTGGTTCGCGCGCACAGAAAAGTTCGGCGCCTACGACGACGGCCGTGCCTGCACACAAATGCTAAGGAAGCGCACTGATCTCTATAAGGCGTAGGGAAAATCATCCAACGACCCGAATATTGTTGCATATTGGGGTGGCCCATGTTCAAATACACCTACCAGAGCAACTTCAACTTGGTTCGCTCGCACAGAAAAGTTCGGCGCCCGCGACGACGGATGTGCCTGCCCACAAATGCTAAGGAAGTGCACGGATCCCTATAGGCGTAAGGAAAAGCATCCAGCGACACAAATATTGTTGCATATTGGGGTGGCCCATGTTCAAATACACCTATCAGAGCAACTTCAGCTTGGTTCGCGAGAACAGAATAGTTCGGCGCCCGCGATGACGGCCGTGCCTGCACACAAATGCTAAGGTAGCTCACGGATCCCTATAGGCGTAAGGAAAAGCGTCCAACTACCCAAATAATGTTGCATATTCGGGTGGCCCATGTTCAAATACACCTACCAAAGCAACTTTAGGTTGGTTCGCGCGCACAGAAAAGTTCGGCGTCCGTGACGACAGCCGTGCCTGCACACAAATGATAAGGAAGCGCACGGATCCCTATAGGCGTAAGGAAAAGCATCCAACCACCCGAATATCGTTGCACATTCGGGTGGCTTATGTTCAAATACACCTACCAGAGCAACTTCAGCTTGGATCGCGCGGACAGAAATGTTCGGCGCCCGCGACGATGGCCGTGCCTGCCCACAAATGCTAAGGAAGCGCACGGATCCCTAGAGGCATAGGGAAAAGCATCCAAAGACCCAAATTTTGTTGCATATTCGGGTGGCCCATGTTCATATACACCTACCAGAGCAACTTCAGCTTGGTTCGCGCGCACAGAAAAGTTCGGCGCCCGCGACAACGGCCGTGCCTGCCCACAAATGCTAAAGAAGCGCACGGATCCCTCGAGGCGTAGGGAAAAGCATCCAACGATCTCAATATTGTTGCATATTCGGGTGGTCCATGTTCAAATACACCTACCAGAGCAACTTCAGCTTGGTTCGCGCGCACAGAAAAGTTCGGCGCCTACGACGACGGCCGTGCCTGCACACAAATGCTAAGGAAGTGCACGGATCTCTATAGGCGTAGGGAAAAGCATCCAACGACCCAAATATTGTTGCATATTCGGGTGGCCCATGTTCAAATACACCTACCAGAGCAACTTCAGCTTGGTTCGCGCGCACAGAAAAGTTCGGCGCCTACGACGACGGCCGTGCCTGCACACAAATGCTAAGGAAGCGCACTGATCTCTATAAGGCGTAGGGAAAATCATCCAACGACCCGAATATTGTTGCATATTGGGGTGGCCCATGTTCAAATACACCTACCAGAGCAACTTCAACTTGGTTCGCTCGCACAGAAAAGTTCGGCGCCCGCGACGACGGATGTGCCTGCCCACAAATGCTAAGGAAGTGCACGGATCCCTATAGGCGTAAGGAAAAGCGTCCAACGACCCAATATTGTTGCATATTCTGGTGGCCCATGTTCAAATACACCTACCAGAGCAACTTCAGCTTGGTTCGCGCGCACAGAAAAGTTCGGCGCCCGCGACGACGGCCGTGCCTGCCCCCAAATGCTAAGGAAGCGCACGGATCCCTATAGGCGTAGGGAAAAGCATCCAAGGACCCGGATATTGTTGCATATTCGGGTGTCCCATGTTCAAATACACCTACCAGAGCAACTTCAGCTTGGTTCGCGCGCACAGAAAAGTTCGGCGCCCGCGACGACGGCCGTGCCTGCCCCCAAATGCTAAGGAAGCGCACGGATCCCTATAGGCGTAGGGAAAAGCATCCAACGACCCGGATATTGTTGCATATTTAGGTGGCCCATGTTCAAATACACCTACCAGAGCAACTTCAGCTTGGTTCGCGCGCACAGAAAAGTTCGGCGCCCGCGACGACGGCCGTGCCTGCCCCTAAATGCTAAGGAAGCGCACGGATCCCTAGAGGCGTAGGGGAAAGCATCCAACACCCCAATATTGTTGCATATTCAGATGGCCCATGTTCAAATACACCTACCAGAGCAACTTCAGCTTGGTTCGCGCGCACAGAAAAGTTCGGCGCCCGCGACGACGGCCGTGCCTGCCCCCAAATGCTAAGGAAGCGCACGGATCCCTATAGGCGTAGGGGAAAGCATCCAACGACCCGAATATTGTTGCATATCCGGGTGGCCCATGTTCAAATACACCTACCAGAGCAACTTCAGCCTGGTTTGCGCGCACAGAAAAGTTCGGCGCCCGCGACGTCGGCTGTGCCTGCACACAAATGCTAAGGAAGCGCACGGATCCCTATAGGCGTAGGGAAAAGCATCCAACGACCCGAATATTGTTGCATATTCGGGTGGCCCATGTTCAAATACACCTACCAGAGCAACTTCAGCTTGGTTCGCGCGCACAGAAAAGTTCGGCGCCCGCGACGTCGGCCGTGCCTGCACACAAATGCTAAGGACGCCCACGGATCCCTATAGGCGTAGGGAAAAGCATCCAACGACCCGAATATTGTTGCATATTCGGGTGGCCCATGTTCAAATACACCTTCCTGAGCAACTTCAGCTTGGTTCGCGCGCACAGAAAAGTTCGGCGCCTACGACGACGGCCGTGCCTGCACACAAATGCTAAGGAAGCGCACTGATCTCTATAAGGCGTAGGGAAAATCATCCAACGACCCGAATATTGTTGCATATTGGGGTGGCCCATGTTCAAATACACCTACCAGAGCAACTTCAACTTGGTTCGCTCGCACAGAAAAGTTCGGCGCCCGCGACGACGGATGTGCCTGCCCACAAATGCTAAGGAAGTGCACGGATCCCTATAGGCGTAAGGAAAAGCATCCAGCGACACAAATATTGTTGCATATTGGGGTGGCCCATGTTCAAATACACCTATCAGAGCAACTTCAGCTTGGTTCGCGAGAACAGAATAGTTCGGCGCCCGCGACGACGGCCGTGCCTGCACACAAATGCTAAGGTAGCTCACGGATCCCTATAGGCGTAAGGAAAAGCGTCCAACTACCCAAAAAATGTTGCATATTCGGGTGGCCCATGTTCAAATACACCTACCAGAGCAACTTTAGGTTGGTTCGCGCGCACAGAAAAGTTCGGCGTCCGTGACGACAACCGTGCCTGCACACAAATGATAAGGAAGCGCACGGATCCTTATAGGCGTAAGGAAAAGCATCCAACCACCCGAATATCGTTGCACATTCGGGTGGCTTATGTTCAAATACACCTACCAGAGCAACTTCAGCTTGGATCGCGCGGACAGAAATGTTCGGCGCCCGCGACGATGGCCGTGCCTGCCCACAAATGCTAAGGAAGCGCACGGATCCCTAGAGGCATAGGGAAAAGCATCCAAAGACCCAAATTTTGTTGCATATTCGGGTGGCCCATGTTCAAATACACCTACCAGAGCAACTTCAGCTTGGTTCGCGCGCACAGAAAAGTTCGGCGCCCGCGACAACGGCCGTGCCTGCCCACAAATGCTAAAGAAGCGCACGGATCCCTCGAGGCGTAGGGAAAAGCATCCAACGATCTCAATATTGTTGCATATTCGGGTGGCCCATGTTCAAATACACCTACCAGAGCAACTTCAGCTTGGTTCGCGCGCACAGAAAAGTTCGGCGCCTACGACGACGGCCGTGCCTGCACACAAATGCTAAGGAAGTGCACGGATCTCTATAGGCGTAGGGAAAAGCATCCAACGACCCAAATATTGTTGCATATTCGGGTGGCCCATGTTCAAATACACCTACCAGAGCAACTTCAGCTTGGTTCGCGCGCACAGAAAAGTTCGGCGCCTACGACGACGGCCGTGCCTGCACACAAATGCTAAGGAAGCGCACTGATCTCTATAAGGCGTAGGGAAAATCATCCAACGACCCGAATATTGTTGCATATTGGGGTGGCCCATGTTCAAATACACCTACCAGAGCAACTTCAACTTGGTTCGCTCGCACAGAAAAGTTCGGCGCCCGCGACGACGGATGTGCCTGCCCACAAATGCTAAGGAAGTGCACGGATCCCTATAGGCGTAAGGAAAAGCATCCAGCGACACAAATATTGTTGCATATTGGGGTGGCCCATGTTCAAATATACCTATCAGAGCAACTTCAGCTTGGTTCGCGAGAACAGAATAGTTCGGCGCCCACGACGACGGCCGTGCCTGCACACAAATGCTAAGGTAGCTCACGGATCCCTATAGGCGTAAGGAAAAGCGTCCAACTACCCAAATAATGTTGCATATTCGGGTGGCCCATGTTCAAATACACCTACCAGAGCAACTTTAGGTTGGTTCGCGCGCACAGAAAATTTCGGCGTCCGTGACGACAGCCGTGCCTGCACACAAATGATAAGGAAGCGCACGGATCCCTATAGGCGTAAGGAAAAGCATCCAACCACCCGAATATCGTTGCACATTCGGGTGGCTTATGTTCAAATACACCTACCAGAGCAAATTCAGCTTGGATCGCGCGGACAGAAATGTTCGGCGCCCGCGACGATGGCCGTGCCTGCCCACAAATGCTAAGGAAGCGCACGGATCCCTAGAGGCATAGGGAAAAGCATCCAAAGACCCAAATTTTGTTGCATATTCGGGTGGCCCATGTTCAAATACACCTACCAGAGCAACTTCAGCTTGGTTCGCGCGCACAGAAAAGTTCGGCGCCCGCGACAACGGCCGTGCCTGCCCACAAATGCTAAAGAAGCGCACGGATCCCTCGAGGCGTAGGGAAAAGCATCCAACGATCTCAATATTGTTGCATATTCGGGTGGCCCATGTTCAAATACACCTACCAGAGCAACTTCAGCTTGGTTCGCGCGCACAGAAAAGTTCGGCGCCTACGACGACGGCCGTGCCTGCACACAAATGCTAAGGAAGTGCACGGATCTCTATAGGCGTAGGGAAAAGCATCCAACGACCCAAATATTGTTGCATATTCGGGTGGCCCATGTTCAAATACACCAACCAGAGCAACTTCAACTTGGTTCGCTCGCACAGAATAGTTCGGCGCCTGCGACGACGGCCGTGACTGCCCACAAATGCTAAGGAAGTGCACGGATCCCTATAGGCGTAAGGAAAAGCATCCAGCAACACAAATATTGTTGCATATTGGAGTGGCCCATGTTCAAATACACCTATCAGAGCATTTTCAGCTTGGTTCGCGAGAACAGAATAGTTTGGCGCCCGCGACGACGGCCGTGCCTGCACACAAATGCTAAGGAAGCTCACGGATCCCTATAGGCGTAAGGAAAAGCGTCCAACTACCCAAATAATGTTGCATATTCGGGTGGCCCATGTTCAAATACACCTACCAGAGCAACTTCAGGTTGGTTCGCGCGCACAGAAAAGTTCGGCGACCGCGACGACGGCCGTGCCTGCACACAAATGCTAAGGAAGCGCACGGATCCCTATAGGCGTAAGGAAAAGCATCCAACGACCCGAATATTGTTGCACATTCGGGTGGCCCATGTTCAAATACACCTACCAGAGCAACTTCAGCTTGGATCGCGCGGACAGAAAATTTCGGCGCCCGCGACGACGGCCGTGCCTGCCCACAAATGCTAAGGAAGCGCACGGATCCCTAGAGGCCTAGGGAAAAGCATCCAAAGACCCGAATTTTGTTGCATATTCGGGTGGCCCATGTTCAAATACACCTACCAGAGCAACTTCAGCTTGGTTCGCGCGCACAGAAAAGTTCGGCGCCCGCGACAACGGCCGTGCCTGCCCACAAATGCTAAGGAAGTGCATAGATCCCTCGAGGCGTAGGGAAAAGCATCCAACCATCCCAATATTGTTGCATATTCGGGTGGCCCATGTTCAAACACACATACCAGAGCAACTTCAGCTTGGTTCGCGCGCACAGAAAAGTTCGGCGCCCGCGACGACGGCCGTGCCTGCCCCTAAATGCTAAGGAAGCGCACGGATCCCTATAGGCGTAGGGAAAAGCATCCAGCGACCCGAATATTGTTGCATGTTCGGGTGGCCCATGTTCAAATACACCTACTAGAGCAACTTCAGCTTTATTCGCGCGCACAGAAAAGTTCGGCGCCCGCGACGACGGCCGTGCCTGCCCCCAAATGCTAAGGAAGCGCACGGATCCCTAGAGGCGTAGGGAAAAGCATCCAACGACCCAAATATTGTTGCATATTCGGGTGGCCCATGTTCAAATACACCTACCAGAGCAACTTCTGCTTGGTTCGCGCGCACAGAAAAGATCGGCGCCCGCGACGACGGCCGTGCCTGCCCCCAAATGCTAAGGAAGCGCACGGATCCCTATAGGCGTAGGGAAAAGCATCCAACGACCCGAATATTGTTGCATATTCGGGTGTCCCATGTTCAAATACACCTACCAGAGCAACTTCAGCTTGGTTCACGCGCACAGAAACGTTCGGCGCCCGCGACGACGGCCGTGCCTGCCCCCAAATGCTAAGGAAGCGCACAGATCCCTATAGGCGTAGGGAAAAGCAACCAAGGACCCGGATATTGTTGCATATTCAGGTGTCCCATGTTCAAATACACCTACCAGAGCAACTTCAGCTTGGTTCGCGCGCACAGAAAAGTTCGGCGCTCGCGACGACGGCCGTGCCTGCCCCCAAATGCTAAGGAAGCGAACGGATCCCTAGAGGCGTAGGGAAAAGCATCCAACGACCCAAATATTGTTGCATATTCGGGTGGCCCATGTTCAAATACACCTACCAGAGCAACTTCAGCTTGGTTCGCGAGAACATAATAGTTTGGCGCCCACGAAGACGGCCGTGCCTGCACACAAATGCTAAGGAGGCTCACGGATCCCTATAGGCGTAAGGAAAAGCGTCCAACGACCCAAATATTGTTGCATATTCAGGTGGCCCATGTTCAAATACACCTACCAGAGCAACTTCAGGTTGGTTCTCGCGCACAGAAAAATTCGGCGCCGCGACGACGGCCGTGCCTGCACATAAATGCTAAGGAAGCGCACGGATCCCTATAGGCGTAAGGAAAAGCATTCAACGACCCAAAGATTGTTGCATATTTGGGTGGCCCATGTTCAAATACACCTACCAGAGCAACTTCAGCTTGGTTCGCGCGCACAGAAAAGTTCGGCGCCCGCGACGACGGCCGTGCCTGCACACAAATGCTAAGGAAGCGCACGGATCCCTGTAGGCATAGAGAAAAGCATCCAACGACCCGAATATTGTTGCATATTTGAGTGGCCCATGTTCAAATCCACCTACCAGAGCAACTTTAGCTTGGTTCGCGCGCATAGAAAAGTTCGGTGTCCGCAACAACGGCCGTGCCTGCACACAAATGCTAAGTAAGCGCAGGGATCCCTATAGGCGTAGGGAAAAGCATCCAACGATCCGAATATTGTTGCATATTCGGGTGGCCCAGGTTCAAATACACCTACCAGAGCAACTTCAGCTTGGTTCGCGCGCACAGAAAAGTTTGGCGCCCGCGATGACGGCCGTGCCTGCACACAAATGCTAAGGAAGCGCACGGATCCCTATAGGCGTAGGGAAAAGCATCCAACGACCCGAATATTGTTGCATATTCGGGTGGTCCATATTCAAATACACCTACCAGAGCAACTTCAGCTTGGTTCGCGCGCACAGAAAAGTTCGGCGCCCGCGACGACGGCCGTGCCTGCACACAAATGCTAAGGAAGCGCACGGATCCCTATAGGCGTAGGGAGAAGCATCCAAAGACCCGAATATTGTTGCATATTCGGATGGCCCATGTTCAGACACACCTACCAGAGCAACTTCAGCTTGGTTCGTGCGCACAGAAAAGTTTGGCGCCCGCGACGTCGGTCGTGCCTGCCCACAAATGCTAAGGAAGCGCACGGATCCCTATAGGCGTAAGGAGAAGCATCCAAGGACCCGAATATTGTTGCATATTCGGATGGCCCATGTTCAGACACACCTACCAGACCAACTTCAGCTTGGTTCACGCGCACTGAAAAGTTCGGCGCCCGCGACGTTGGCCGTGCCTGCACACAAATAATAAGGAAGCGCACGGATCCCTATAGGCGTAGAGAAAAGCATCCAACGACCCCAATATTGTTGCATATTCGGGTGGCCCATGTTCAAATACACCTACCAGAGCAACTTCAGCTTGGTTCGCACGCACAGAAAAGTTCGGCGCCCGCGACGACGGCCGTGCCTGCACACAAATGCTAAGGAAGCGCACGGATCCCTATAGGCGTAGGGAAAAGCATCCAAGGACCCGAATATTGTTGCATATTCGGATGGCCCATGTTCAGACACACCTACCAGAGCAACTTCAGCTTGGTTCGTGCGCACAGTAAAGTTCGGCGCCCGCGACGACGGCCGTGCCTGCACACAAATGCGAAGGAAGCGCACGGATCCCTATAGGCGTAAGGAGAAGCATCCCAGGACCCGAATATTGTTGCATATTCGGATGGCCCATGTTCAGACACACCTACCAGAGCAACTTCAGCTTGGTTCGCGCGCACAGAAAAGTTTGGCGCCCGCGACGTTGACCGTGCCTGCACACAAATGCTAAGGAAGCGCACGGATCCCTATAGGCGTAGACAAAATCATCAAACGACCCGAATATTGTTGCATATTCAGATGGCCCATGTTCAAATACACCTACCAGAGCAACTTCAGCTTGGTTCGCGCGCACAGAAAAGTTCGGCGCCCGCGACGACGGCCGTGCCTGCCCCCAAATGCTAAGGAAGCGCACGGATCCCTATTGGCGTAGGGGAAAGCATCCAACGACCCCAATATTGTTGCATATTCAGATGGCCCATGTTCAAATACACCTACCAGAGGAACTTCAGCTTGATTCGCGCACACAGAAAAGTTCGGCGCCCGCGACGACGGCCGTGCCTGCCCCCAAATGCTAAGGAAGCGAACGGATCCCTAGAGGCGTAGGGAAAAGCATCCAACGACCCAAATATTGTTGCATATTCGGGTGGCCCATGTTCAAATACACCTACCAGAGCAACTTCAGCTTGGTTCGCGAGAACATAATAGTTCGGCGCCCACGAAGACGGCCGTGCCTGCACACAAATGCTAAGGAGGCTCACGGATCCCTATAGGCGTAAGGAAAAGCGTCCAACGACCCAAATAATGTTGCATATTCAGGTGGCCCATGTTCAAATACACCTACCAGAGCAACTTCAGGTTGGTTCTCGCGCACAGAAAAATTCGGCGCCGCGACGACGGCCGTGCCTGCACATAAATGCTAAGGAAGCGCACGGATCCCTATAGGCATAAGGAAAAGCATTCAACGACCCAAAGATTGTTGCATATTTGGGTGGCCCATGTTCAAATACACCTACCAGAGCAACTTCAGCTTGGTTCGCGCGCACAGAAAAGTTCGGCGCCCGCGACGACGGCCGTGCCTGCACACAAATGCTAAGGAAGCGCACGGATCCCTGTAGGCATAGGGAAAAGCATCCAACGACCCGAATATTGTTGCATATTTGAGTGGCCCATGTTCAAATACACCTACCAGAGCAACTTCAGCTTGGTTCGCGCGCACAGAAAAGTTCGGCGCCCGCGACGACGGCCGTGCCTGCCCCCAAATGCTAAGGAAGCGCACGGATCCCTATAGGCGTAGGGGAAAGCATCCAACGACCCGAATATTGTTGCATATTCGGGTGGCCCATGTTCAAATACACCTACCAGAGCAACTTTAGCTTGGTTCGCGCGCATAGAAAAGTTCGGCGTCCGCGACGACGGCCGTGCCTGCACACAAATGCTAAGTAAGCGCACGGATCCCTATAGGCGTAGGGAAAAGCATCCAACGATCCGAATATTGTTGCATATTCGGGTGGCCCATGTTCAAATACACCTACCAGAGCAACTTTAGCTTGGTTCGCGCGCATAGAAAAGTTCGGCGTCCGCGACGACGGCCGTGCCTGCACACAAATGCTAAGTAAGCGCACGGATCCCTATAGGCGTAGGGAAAAGCATCCAACGATCCGAATATTGTTGCATATTCGGATGGCCCATGTTCAAATACACCTACCAGAGCAACTTCAGCTTGGTTCGCGCGCACAGAAAAGTTTGGCGCCCGCGACGACGGCCGTTTCTGCACACAAATGCTAAGGAAGCGCACGGATCCCTATAGGCGTAGGGAAAAGCATCCAAGGACCCGAATATTGTTGCATATTCGGATGGCCCATGTTCAGACACACCTACCAGAGCAACTTCAGCTTGGTTCGTGCGCACAGAAACGTTCGGCACCCGCGACGACGGCCGTGCCCGCACACAAATGCTAAGGAAGTGCACGGATCCCTATAGGCGTAGAGAAAAGCATCCAACGACCCGAATATTGTTGCATATTCGGGTGGCCCATGTTCAAATACACCTACCAGAGCAAATTCAGCTTGGTTCGCGCGCACACAAAAGTTCGGCGCCCGCGACGACGGCCGTGCCTGCACACAAATGCTAAGGAAGCCCACGGATCCCGCTATAGGCGTAGGGAAAAGCATCCAACGACCCGAATATTGTTGCATATTCGGGTGGCCCATGTTCAAATACACCTACCAGAGCAACTTCAGCTTGGCTCGCGCGCACACAAAAGTTCGGCGCCCGCGACGACGACCGTGCCTGCACATAAATGCCAAGGAAGCGCACGGATCCCGCTATAGGCGTAGGGAAAAGCATCCAACGACCCGAATATTGTTGCATATTCGGGTGGCCCATGTTCAAAAACACCTACCAAAGCAACTTCAGCTTGGTTCGCGCGCACACAAAAGTTCGGCGCCCGCGACGATGGCCGTGCCTGCCCAGAAATGCTAAGGAAGCGCACGGATTTCTATAGGCGTAGGGAAAAGCATCCAACGACCTGAATATTGTTGCATATTCGGGTGGCCCATGTTCAAATACACCTACCAGAGCAACTTCAGCTTGGTTCGCGCGCACAGAAAAGTTCAGTGCCCGCGACGACGGCCGTGCCTGCCCACAAATGCTAAGGAAGCGCACGGATCCCTAGAGGCGTAGGGAAAAACATCCAGCGACCGGAATATTTGTGCATATTCGGGTGGCCCATGTTCAGATACACCTACCAGAGCAACTTCAACTTGGTTCGCGTGCACAGAAAAGTTCGGCGCCCGCGACGACGGCCATGCCATTCTCCCTCCTTCGATCACCCTGCCCCATTCTTCCGCTTTCCATCACCTCGCCCCATTCTCCCGCTTTCCATCACCCCGCCCCATTCTCCCGCTTTCCATCACCCCGCCCCATTCTCCCGCTTTCCATCACCCCGCCCCATTATCCCGCTTTCCATCACCCCGCCCCATTCTCCCGCTTTCCATCACCCCGCCCCATTCTCCCGCTTTCCATCACCTCGCCTCATTCTCCCGTTATCCATCACCCCGCCCCATTCTCCCGCTTTCCATCACCCCGCCCCATTCTCCCGCTTTCCATCACCCCGGCTCATTCTCCCGCTTTCCATCACCCCGCCCCATTCTCCCGCTTTCCATCACCCCGCCCCATTCTGCCGCTTTCCATCACCCCGCCCCATTCTCCCGCTTTCCATCACCCCTCCCCATTCTCCCGCTTTCCATCACCCCGCCGCATTCTCCCGCTTTCCATCACCCCGCCCCATTCTCCCGCTTTCCATCACCCCGCCCCATTCTCCCGCTTTCCATCACCCCGCCCCAGTCTCCCGCTTTCCATCACCCCGCCCCATTCTCCCGCATTCCATCACCCCGCCCCATTCTCCCGCTTTCCATCACCCCGCCCCATTCTCCCGCTTTCCATCACCCCGCCCCATTCTCCCGCTTTCCATCACCCCGCCCCATTCTCCCGCTTTCCATCACCCCGCCCCATTCTCCCGCTTTCCATCACCCCGCCCCATTCTCCCGCTTTCCATCACCCCGCCCCATTCTCCCGCTTTCCATCACCCCTCCCCATTCTCCCGCTTTCCATCACCCCGCCCCATTTTCCCGCTTTCCATCACCCCGCCCCATTCTCCCGCTTTCCATCAACCCGCCCCATTCTCCCGCTTTCCATCACCCCGCCCCATTCTCCCGCTTTCCATCACCCCGCCCCATTCTCCCGCTTAGGGCGGGGTGATGGAAAGCAGGAGAATGGGGCGGGGTGATGGAAAGCGGAAGAATGGGCCGGGGTGATGGAAAGCGGGAGAATGGGGCGGGGTGATAGAAAGCGGGAGAATGGGGCGGGGTGATGGATAACGGGAGAATGAGGCGGGGTGATGGAAAGCGGGAGAATGGGGCGGGGTGATGGAAAGCGGGAGAATGGGGCGGGGTGATGGAAAACGGGATAATGGGGCGGGGTGATGGAAAGCGGGAGAATGGGGCGTTGTGATAGAAAGCGGGAGAATGGGGCGGGGTGATGGAAAGCGGGAGAATGGGGCGGGGTGATCGAAGGAGGGATAATGGCATGGCCGTCCTCGCGGGCGCCGAACTTTTCTGTGCGCGCGAACCAAGCTGAAGTTGCTCTGGTAGGTGTATTTGAACATGGACCACCCGAATATGCAACAATATTCGGGTCGTTGGATGCTTTTCCCTACGCCTCTAGGGATCCGTGCGCTTTCTTAGCATTTGTGTGCAGGCACAGCCGTCGTCGCGGGCGCCGAACTTTTCTGTGCGCGCGAACCAAGTTGAAGTTGCTCTGGTAGGTGTATTTGAACATGGGCCACCCAAATATGCACAAATATTCGGGTCGCTGTATGTTTTTCCCTACGCCTCTAGGGATCCGTGCGCTTCCTTAGCATTTGTGTGCAGGCACGGCCGTCGTCGCGGACACCGAATTTTTCTGTTCGCGCGAACCAAGCTGAAGTTGCTCTGGTAGGTGTATTTGAACATGGGCCACCCAAATATGCAACAATCTTTGGGTCGTTGAATGCTTTTCCTTACGCCTATAGGGATCCGTGCGCTTCCTTAGCATTTGTGTGCAGGCACGGCCGTCGTCGCGGGCGCCGAACTTTTCTGTGCGCGAGAACCAACCTAAAGTTACTCTGGTAGGTGTATTTGAACATGGGCCACTCCAATATGCATCAATATTTGTGTCGCTGGACGCTTTTCCTTACGCCTATAGGGATCCGTGAGCTTCCTTAGCATTTGTGTGCAGGCACGGCCGTCGTCGCGGGCGCCGAACTATTCGGTTCTCGCGAACCAAGCTGAAGTTGCTCTGGTAGGTGTATTTGAATATGGGCCACCCAAATATGCAACAATCTTTGGGTCGTTGAATGCTTTTCCTTACGCCTATAGGGATCCGTGCGCTTCCTTAGCATTTGTGTGCAGGCACGATCGTCGTCGCGGGCGCCGAACTTTCCTGTGCGCGAGAACCAACCTGAAGTTGCTCTGGTAGGTGTATTTGAATATGGGCCACCCGAATATGCAACATTATTTGGGTCGTTGGACGCTTTTCCTTACGCCTATAGGGATCCGTGAGCTTCCTTAGCATTTTTGTGCAGGCACGGCCGTGGTCGCGGGCGCCGAACTATTATGTTCTCGCGAACCAAGCTGAAGTTGCTCTGGTAGGTGTATTTGAACATGGGCCACCCGAATATGCAACAATATTCGGGTCGTTGGATGCTTTTCCCTACGCCTCTAGGGATCCGTGCGCTTCCTTAGCATTTAGGGGCAGGCACGGCCGTCGTCGCGGGCGCCGAACTTTTCTGTGCGCGCGAATCAAGCTGAAGTTGCTCTGGTAGGTGTATTTGAACATGGGCCATCTAAATATGCAACAATATTGGGGTCGTTGGATGCTTTCCCCTACGCCTATAGGGATCCGTGCGCTTCCTTAGCATTTGGGGGCAGGCACGGCCGTCGTCGCGGGCGCCGAACTTTTCTGTGTGCGCGAACCAAGCTGAAGTTCCTCTGGTAGGTGTATTTGAACATGGGCCACCCGAATATGCAACAATATCTGGGTCCTTGGATGCTTTTCCCTACGCCTATAGGGATCCGTGCGCTTCCTTAGCATTTGGGGGCAGGCACGGCCGTCGTCGCGGGCGCCGAACTTTTCTGTGTGCGCGAACCAAGCTGAAGTTCCTCTGGTAGGTGTATTTGAACATGGGCCACCCGAATATGCAACAATATCTGGGTCCTTGGATGCTTTTCCCTACGCCTCTAGGGATCCGTGCGCTTCCTTAGCATTTGGGGGCAGGCACGGCCGTCGTCGCGGGCGCCGAACTTTTCTGTGCGCGCGAACCAAGCTGAAGTTGCTCTGGTAGGTGTATTTGAACATGGGGCACCCGAATATGCATCAATATTGGGGTCCTTGGATGCTTTTCCCTACGCCTCTAGGGATCCGTGCGCTTCCTTAGCATTTGGGGGCAGGCACGGCCGTCGTCGCGGGCGCCGAACTTTTCTGTGCGCGCGAACCAAGCTGAAGTTGCTCTGGTAGGTGTATTTGAACATGGGCCACCCGAATATGCATCAATATTGGGGTCCTTGGATGCTTTTCCCTACGCCTCTAGGGATCCGTGCGCTTCCTTAGCATTTGGGGGCAGGCACGGCCGTCGTCGCGGGCGCCGAACTTTTCTGTGCGCGCGAACCAAGCTGAAGTTGCTCTGGTAGGTGTATTTGAACATGGGCCACCCGAACATGCAACAAAATTCGGGTCGTTGGATGCTTTTCCCTACGCCTATAGGGATTCGTGCGCTTCCTTAGCATTTGGGGGCAGGCACGGCCGTCGTCGCGGGCGCCGAACTTTTCTGTGCGCGCGAACCAAGCTGAAGTTGCTCTGGTAGGTGTATTTGAACATGGGCCACCCGAATATGCAACAAAATTCGGGTCGTTGGATGCTTTTCCCTACGCCTCTAGGTATCCGTGCGCTTCCTTAGCATTTGGGGGCAGGCACGGCCGTCGTCGCGGGCGCCGAACTTTTCTGTGCGCGCGAATCAAGCTGAAGTTGCTTTGGTAGGTGTATTTGAACATGGGCCATCTGAATATGCAACAATATTAGGGTCGTTGTGTTATAGTCACAATAGGCTTGAATGTGCCTAAAACGAAAGATAGAGAGCACAGACGGATTTCTGCACAGCGGCTTCAAACGTTGATAGCGTTCTGCTCACAGCTGCAAATGACTTGATTCAAATTGGATCTGGAGCGTCTTCACGTCGTCTACATTAATCAATTTAGATTGCACGATTTGATAAAGAATTGACGACAAAGCGTCGGTTTGAACGAACGGTACTATGGCAGCCACTATAGTCTTAGAACACAAGATAGGAAGAGTTACGAGTTGGGAATGACTCCCAGCTCCTACAAACCCCAAGAGCCGAGGTACAGTGATGTGGAACAGTGCCACACTGTCCCCAACCACGAAGGGTCTCGAAACTACCCTTCACTAGGGCCTACACCAAGTGAAATGTTACACTACACAAAGTAATGTAACTATCTTCAATATCTTGAGGTGTACCCTTTTGGCAAGCTTCGAAATCACTTGAGGCTTGACACCAAGGCTCGGGCTCTTCATCACAAACTCATCCTTGAGTTCTTGATGGGTCTGCTGCACACACCTGCGACACGCCGAACGTTCGACACAGGACAAAATAGAAACCGCGCACGACAAAATAGAAACCGCGCGCGAGACACAAACGACCGCGTAACACGCGTCTAGCGATAACTCGCTATTGACTCGACACACACACTCGACATCATGACTCAACATTCACACAAAATTATAAGCATGAAATATATACTATCCCATGCCCTCATACCATTCCATACACACACACATTCACGCACACGGACAACAAGCCGAGTGCAAACCGTAGGGTTGCACCAACAAACTCCCCCTCGGATTGTTGGCCTTAGGATATGTTGCTCTCTCAGTTCAGAGCCATCCCAGCCAGCTTGCAACACTTCCAATGCTGCTGCTCCACCAGCCTCTTGGTCATCATGTCAGCCGGCTGCCCCGTGGTCTTCACGTAGCGCAACTCAACTTCACCCGCGGTTACCATGCTCCTCGTCCAATGCCACTTCACCCTCATGTGCTTCGTGAGTCCATGCAACACAGGGTTCTTAGCAAGAGCAATGGCACCCTGGCTGTCACAGTACAGTGGGGTAGGTCCTTGCTGCTCCTCCCCCAATTCAGCCAACAAACGCCGCTGCCACACAATCTCCCGTACGGCACGGAAGAGTGCCATGTACTCGGACTCCACCGAGCTCAAAGCTTGGTCAACCTGCTTCTTGCTCTCCCAAGCAGTTGGGCCTCCACCAACACAGCATATGAAGCCTCCCACACTTGTCATGTCCTCTGGTTCTGATGCATATGAAGCATCCGAGTAGGCGGTGAGGAACAAACGCCCGGGTTCAACACCATCCGCGCCCTTTTGGCGCCTTTGTGCCGCCGCCGAGTATTGCAGCCCAACGGTCGGTGTTTGGCCAAGATACTTGGCCACCCTCATTCCAGCTGCTACCTGCTCCTCATTAGGGCATTGCACAACCCTAGCCAGCTGCCCGGTAGCAAACGCGACGTCCGGTCTGGTGTTTACCGCCGCATACATGAGGCTGCCCACCAACGAGTGAAATCGGCGCCTCTCCTCTTCACCAACGCTCTCCTCCTCTGGTCCCTTCACACACTTGAACCCAGAGGGAAAGGGTGTAGCCACATGGCCTTCACTCTGCCCAAAGTTGGCAGCCAATGCCTCCAGGTACTTTCGTTGATGCACCCGCATGCACCGCTTCTCCACATCTCGTTCAATGTGGAGCCCAAGGTAGAAGCTCACGTCACCAAGGGCCTTGCACTTGAACTTGTCTTGAAGCTTCAGCATCACCTCCTTCACAAGGTCAGAAGAGGGTGAGAAAATGAGGATGTCATCCACATAAACCACCATGAAACTCCTCTGCTCCCCCTCGCCAAGCATGAACAAGGAGTGATCGGCCGTTGAGGGAGTGAAGCCGATCCCCTCCAACACTTCGCGCAGCTTCATGTACCATTGCCTAGGGGCCTGCTTCAGCCCATAGAGGGCCTTCTTCAGCTTCCACACTCTGCCACTACCATCATCAAACCCCTCTGGCTGCGCCATAAAAATCTCCTCCTCAAGGATGCCGTTAAGGAATGCCGTTACGATGTCCATTTGCTTTACTACCCATCCTTTGATGGCGGCTCCCGCGAATAGGGTTCGCAGCGTCGTCGGCTTCACCACAGGGGCAAACAGCTCCTTGAAGTCCACCTTCTCCTTCTGCTGGTACCCCTTGGCTACAAGACTAGACTTGTAGCGCTCGATCTTGCCGTCGGCATCCGACTTGATTTTGAAGAGCCACTTGGACGTTATCGCCGTACGCCCCTCCGGTAGCTCCACCAATTCAAACGTGTCATTCTCCTCGATGCTCTTCAGCTCACTCTCCATGGCCTTCTTCCACTCCTCAGCATCACTACTCTCCAAAGCCTCCTTGAGAGTTGCTGGTTCTCCCGGCATCTCCACCGGAGAGAAGAACGCGAAGGCACACTCCTCGTAGTCACTCTCCTCGTCGTCTCCGACCATCATTGCCGCTCCGGCCAGGGCTGTCTTGCCCTGCTTTCCCGGCGCATCATAGGTCAGCCTATTAGGGGGTTGAACTCTCCTCTTCCCCCTTCCTTCCTCCTCAGCTGCAGGGACTTGAAGGCCTTGGCGTTGCTGCGGTGTGGCTCGAATCCGTGGAGCACTCGTAGTACGGGAAGGGAGTGACGGTGCACGCTCGCTCACTTGCTGCACCTCCTCCTCTTCTTCCTCTGCATCATTGGCCTCCTCTCCCCCATTCACAAGGGAGGATTGCCTTGTGGTTGTGCTGCCGCTGCTCAGCTCCAAAGGCAGCTCCACATGCTCCAAACCGGAACTCTTCACCTCCCCAAACCGCACGCCTATCTTCGCCTCATTCTCCGCCTTCCAATCCTTGTACATGAAGTTCTCCATGAACTTGCAGTCCCTGCTCACCAAGAACTTCTTGGTGAATGGGTCCCAAAGAAGCCATCCCTTGCTGTTTTGAGCCATGCCCAAGTGCACGGCCCACACCGCCTTGGCACCAAGCTTGTTGTGCCGAAGATGCTTAGGCACGAGCGCCATGCACATGCACCCGAACACCCGAAGCATATCCACCTTTGGCTTCCTTCCTAGCCACTCCACATAGGGCACCCATTTGTCTGCTCCCACATGAGTCAAGGCTCTGTTCTTGGCCACACACGCGCTCCGCACCGCATCAGGCCAGAAATAGTCGGGTAGCCCGGCTTCAATGAGCAACCCGCGTGCCGCCTCCGTGATTGTGCGGTTCGCTCGCTCGGCGATGCCGTTCATTGCAGGGGAGTATGGCATGGTGAGGGAGTGCCGAATACCATTCTTCTTCAGCCACAACCCAAACTCCTTGCTCAGGAACTCTCCCCCTCGATCGGTGCGGATTGACTTGACTAGACGGTCTTGTTGCCGCTCCACCATCGGGAACCAATCCGTCTTCAACGTTTCAGCCACGTCGCTCTTCTTGGCCAGCACGTACACCCAAGTCATGCGGGTGTAGACGTCGACAATGGTGAGAAAATACTCAGCTCCAGCAGCTCCAAGCTTCAGGGGGCCCACCACGTCCATCACCACCTCATCAAGCGGTGCCTTTGCCGTTGCCTCCGAACTAGGGAACGGAAACCGGGTGAACTTGGCTTGAATGCACGTCGGGCAGCCAAGCACCTCATCGGGCTCCCCCTTCACACGTATGCCAGCAACCATCTCATTCTTCACTAGCTGCTGCAAGATGGGCAGGGCCACATGCCCCATGCGCCGATGCAAGGTGAGCCAATCACACTCCCCCGTAGCCGAAGTTGGATTGGAGAATGCCGCGCTCGCAATAGCGCCCCACATACTCTCTCCGTAGTCATCCTCCGCTGCTGCCTCTGGGTTCTCCTCACCCTTTTGCTGCTCCTTGGTTGCTGCACCACTCTCCTTAGGTTCACTGAACTTGCTGGTCCCTCCAGGTTTGCTCTTCTTGAGCTCATTCTCCTTAGCGTGACCGTTCGCGCCATCGTCGCTACCGACCGCTCCATCCTTGGTGCTGATGCTTGCTGCCACTTGCCTCTCCTTAGGCATAGGGACCACTGGGATCTGCCACATCTCGTTGTAGACATCCCTGTCCTCATGAAGGTCCCAAAGAATTCGATCGCCAAGCCTTGCGGTGTAGGTCTTGGCTCCCTTCGAGTTCGTGTCCATGCCGGCCTTTGCCAACTGCCGCACGGAAATCAGGTTTGCAGCAAGGCTGGGCACCCAAAGCACGTTCTTGAGGCCCAACATCTTCCCATCAGCACCCTTGAACATGGCCTTGCCCATGCCTTTCACCTCTGCTCGCTGCCCCAAAGCCGATGTGACATGCTTCACCGGTGACGGCTCGAGTTCGGTGAGCAAGTCCGGGCGAGGTGTCATGCTATAGGTAGCGCCACTATCAATCACCCAATAGTCCAGGGGGTGTAGGGTCACCTTCCCCACAGCTGCTGGCTCCTCAAAGCCTTCATCCTTCTCTGGACCAGCCGGTACTTGCGTCGACACGAAGTAGAATAGACCCGGGTATCGATCGTCGCTCGGGTCCTTGTCGTTGTCTCCGCTCTTCATGTTTGCAGCTCCGCCACCGCGACCGCCACGGCCTCCACGGCCTCGTCCTCTCCCTCCTCCTGCTCCTCTACCCTCTTGGCCTTGAGCAGGGGTCCAACCATCAGGGAGTTTGTAGCAGTCGCGCCACATGTGTCCGCTCTTGTGGCAATAGTGACACTCGCCGTCGAATCGGCCGCGACCGCGTCCGTAGCTCTTGTCGTCGCTGCCGTAACCGCCACTCCTGCGGCCTCCGCCGAAGTTGCTGCCACCAAACCTTCCTCCCCCTCGTCCTCTGCCTCTTCCTCGACCATATCCACGGCCGATGCTCGCTTCCCCAGCGCCATCCGCACTCGCCAACTCACGGCGGCGGAAATCCTCTTGAAGGATAGCTCGCTTCACGTCTTCAAGCGAGAGGCGGGGCAAGTCGCGATTAAGGTTGATGATGAGCGAGGACCATGACTCTGGGAGTAAGGCCAGCAACTTGGTCTTCTTTTGGAGCTCACTGTAGTTCAAATCAGCTCCCTCAAGCCGCGTCAACAAGTCGAAGAATTTCTGCACCCCTTCTTCAACCGCTTCGTCTTCTTCAATTCGTAGTGCCGCCATTTGCCGTTCCAACACCACCGCTACCGCCGCTGTTGCAGGAGCATGTACACCCTTGAGAGCAGCCCATGCCTTTGGTCCTTTCTCTGGTTCACGCTGGAATGGCTTGATGTGACGGATCTGACTGCTCCCCAACACTTGCCCAAGTAAGAGATAGCCTTGTGCGCTCTTCCGCACCCACGGGCTCTTCTCCGGGTCGTTCTCGGGGCGCTTCTCCGTTCCTTCCATCACCTCCAGCAGGTCATAGTGGTCAAAGATGTTCTCCATCTTGAAGGACCATTCAGCAAAGTTGTCACCGTTGAACTTGTCAAGCCCAAACACCCTAGGCTCATCCAATATGTCAGGGGCTACCCGAATATGCAACAATATTCGGGTCGTTGGATGCTTTCCCCTAAACCTATAAGGATCCGTGGGCTTCCTTAGAATTTGTGTGCAGGCACGGCCGACGTCGCGGGCGCCGAACTTTTCTGTGCGCACGAACCAAGCTGAAGTTGCTCTGGTAGGTGTATTTGAACATGGGCCATCTGAATATGCAACAATATTGGGGTCGTTGGATGTTTTCCCTACGCCTATAGGGATCCGTGCGCTTCCTTAGCATTTGGGGGCAGGCACGGCCGTCGTCGCGGGCGCCGAACTTTTCTGTGCACGCGAACCAAGCTGTAGTTGCTCTGGTAGGTGTATTTGAACATGGGCCATTTGAATATGCAACAATATCCGGGTCGTTGGATGCTTTCCCCTACGCCTATAGGGATCCGTGCGCTTCTTTAGCATTTGGGGGCAGGCACGGCCGTCGTCGCGGGCGCCGAACTTTTATGTGCGCGCGAACCAAGCTGAAGTTGCTCTGGTAGGTGTATTTGAACATGGGCCACCCGAATATGCAACAATATCCGGGTCGTTGGATGCTTTTCCCTACGCCTATAGGGATCCGTGCGCTTCCTTAGCATTTGGGGGCAGGCACGGCCGTCGTCGCGGGCGCCGAACTTTTCTGTGCGCGCGAACCAAGCTGAAGTTGATCTGGTAGGTGTATTTGAACATGGGACACCCGAATATGCAACAATATCCGTGTCCTTGGATGCTTTTCCCTACGCCTATAGGGATCCGTGCGCTTCCTTAGCATTTGGGGGCAGGCACGGCCGTCGTCGCGGGCGCCGAACTTTTCTGTGCGCGCGAACCAAGCTGAAGTTGCTCTGGTAGGTGTATTTGAACATGGGCCACCCGAATATGCAACAAAATTCGGGTCGTTGGACGCTTTTCCCTACGCCTCTAGGTATCCGTGCGCTTCCTTAGTATTTGGGGGCAGGCACGGCCGTCGTCGCGGGCGCCGAACTTTTCTGTGCGCGCGAATCAAGCTGAAGTTGCTTTGGTAGGTGTATTTGAACATGGGCCATCTGAATATGCAACAATATTGGGGTCGTTGTGTTATAGTCACAATAGGCTTGAATGTGTCTAAAACGAAAGATAGAGAGCACAGACGGATTTCTGCACAGCGGCTTCAAACGTTGATAGCGTTCTGCTCACAGCTGCAAATGACTTGATTCAAATTGTATCTGGAGCGTCTTCACGTCGTCTACAATTAGCAATTTAGATTGCACGATTTGATAAAGAATTGACGACAAAGCGTCGGTTTGAACGAACGGTACTATGGCAGCCACTATAGTCTTAGAACACAAGATAGGAAGAGTTACGAGTTGGGAATGACTCCCAGCTCCTACAAACCCCAAGAGCCGAGGTACAGTGATGTGGAACAGTGCCACACTGTCCCCAACCACGAAGGGTCTCGAAACTACCCTTCACTAGGGCCTACACCAAGTGAAATGTTACACTACACAAAGTAATGTAACTATCTTCAATATCTTGAGGTGTACCCTTTTGGCAAGCTTCGAAATCACTTGAGGCTTGACACCAAGGCTCGGGCTCTTCATCACAAACTCATCCTTGAGTTCTTGATGGGTCTGCTGCACACACCTGCGACACGCCGAACGTTCGACACAGGACAAAATAGAAACCGCGCACGACAAAATAGAAACCGCGCGCGAGACACAAACGACCGCGTAACACGCGTCTAGCGATAACTCGCTATTGACTCGACACACACACTCGACATCATGACTCAACATTCACACACAATTATAAGCATGAAATATATATTATCCCATGCCCTCATACCATTCCATACACACACACATTCACGCACACGGACAACAAGCCGAGTGCAAACCGTAGGGTTGCACCAACAAACTCCCCCTCGGATTGTTGGCCTTAGGATATGTTGCTCTCTCAGTTCAGAGCCATCCCAGCCAGCTTGCAACACTTCCAATGCTGCTGCTCCACCAGCCTCTTGGTCATCATGTCAGCCGGCTGCCCCGTGGTCTTCACGTAGCGCAACTCAACTTCACCCGCGGTTACCATGCTCCTTGTCCAATGCCACTTCACCCTCATGTGCTTCGTGAGTCCATGCAACACAGGGTTCTTAGCAAGAGCAATGGCACCCTGGCTGTCACAGTACAGTGGGGTAGGTCCTTGCTGCTCCTCCCCCAATTCAGCCAACAAACGCCGCTGCCACACAATCTCCCGTACGGCACGGAAGAGTGCCATGTACTCGGACTCCACCGAGCTCAAAGCTTGGTCAACCTGCTTCTTGCTCTCCCAAGCAGTTGGGCCTCCACCAACACAGCATATGAAGCCTCCCACACTTGTCATGTCCTCTGGTTCTGATGCATATGAAGCATCCGAGTAGGCGGTGAGGAACAAACGCCCGGGTTCAACACCATCCGCGCCCTTTTGGCGCCTTTGTGCCGCCGCCGAGTATTGCAGCCCAACGGTCGGTGTTTGGCCAAGATACTTGGCCACCCTCATTCCAGCTGCTACCTGCTCCTCATTAGGGCATTGCACAACCCTAGCCAGCTGCCCGGTAGCAAACGCGACGTCCGGTCTGGTGTTTACCGCCGCATACATGAGGCTGCCCACCAACGAGTGAAATCGGCGCCTCTCCTCTTCACCAACGCTCTCCTCCTCTGGTCCCTTCACACACTTGAACCCAGAGGGAAAGGGTGTAGCCACATGGCCTTCACTCTGCCCAAAGTTGGCAGCCAATGCCTCCAGGTACTTTCGTTGATGCACCCGCATGCACCGCTTCTCCACATCTCGTTCGATGTGGAGCCCAAGGTAGAAGCTCACGTCACCAAGGGCCTTGCACTTGAACTTGTCTTGAAGCTTCAGCATCACCTCCTTCACAAGGTCAGAAGAGGGTGAGAAAATGAGGATGTCATCCACATAAACCACCATGAAACTCCTCTGCTCCCCCTCGCCAAGCATGAACAAGGAGTGATCGGCCGTTGAGGGAGTGAAGCCGATCCCCTCCAACACTTCGCGCAGCTTCATGTACCATTGCCTAGGGGCCTGCTTCAGCCCATAGAGGGCCTTCTTCAGATTCCACACTCTGCCACTACCATCATCAAACCCCTCTGGCTGCGCCATAAAAATCTCCTCCTCAAGGATGCCGTTAAGGAATGCCGTTACGATGTCCATTTGCTTTACTACCCATCCTTTGATGGCGGCTCCCGCGAATAGGGTTCGCAGCGTCGTCGGCTTCACCACAGGGGCAAACAGCTCCTTGAAGTCCACCTTCTCCTTCTGCTGGTACCCCTTGGCTACAAGCCTAGACTTGTAGCGCTCGATCTTGCCGTCGGCATCCGACTTGATTTTGAAGAGCCACTTGGACGTTATCGCCGTACGCCCCTCCGGTAGCTCCACCAATTCAAACGTGTCATTCTCCTCGATGCTCTTCAGCTCACTCTCCATGGCCTTCTTCCACTCCTCAGCATCACTACTCTGCAAAGCCTCCTTGAGAGTTGCTGGTTCTCCCGGCATCTCCACCGGAGAGAAGAACGCGAAGGCACACTCCTCGTAGTCACTCTCCTCGTCGTCTCCGACCATCATTGCCGCTCCGGCCAGGGCTGTCTTGCCCTTCTTTCCCGGCGCATCATAGGTCAGCCTATTAGGGGGTTGAACTCTCCTCTTCCCCCTTCCTTCCTCCTCAGCTGCAGGGACTTGAAGGCCTTGGCGTTGCTGCGGTGTGGCTCGAATCCGTGGAGCACTCGTAGTACGGGAAGGGAGTGACGGTGCACGCTCGCTCACTTGCTGCACCTCTCCTCTTCTTCCTCTGCATCATTGGCCTCCTCTCCCCCATTCACAAGGGAGGATTGCCTTGTAGTTGTGCTGCCGCTGCTCAGCTCCAAAGGCAGCTCCACATGCTCCAAACCGGAACTCTTCACCTCCCCAAACCGCACGCCTATCTTCGCCTCATTCTCCGCCTTCCAATCCTTGTACATGAAGTTCTCCATGAACTTGCAGTCCCTGCTCACCAAGAACTTCTTGGTGAATGGGTCCCAAAGAAGCCATCCCTTGCTGTTTTGAGCCATGCCCAAGTGCACGGCCCACACCGCCTTGGCACCAAGCTTGTTGTGCCGAAGATGCTTAGGCACGAGCGCCATGCACATGCACCCGAACACCCGAAGCATATCCACCTTTGGCTTCCTTCCTAGCCACTCCACATAGGGCACCCATTTGTCTGCTCCCACATGAGTCAAGGCTCTGTTCTTGGCCACACACGCGCTCCGCACCGCATCAGGCCAGAAATAGTCGGGTAGCCCGGCTTCAATGAGCAACCCGCGTGCCGCCTCCGTGATTGTGCGGTTCGCTCGCTCGGCGATGCCGTTCATTGCAGGGGAGTATGGCATGGTGAGGGAGTGCCGAATACCATTCTTCTTCAGCCACAACCCAAACTCCTTGCTCAGGAACTCTCCCCCTCGATCGGTGCGGATTGACTTGACTAGACGGTCTTGTTGCCGCTCCACCATCGGGAACCAATCCGTCTTCAACGTTTCAGCCACGTCGCTCTTCTTGGCCAGCACGTACACCCAAGTCATGCGGGTGTAGACGTCGACAATGGTGAGAAAATACTCAGCTCCAGCAGCTCCAAGCTTCAGGGGGCCCACCACGTCCATCACCACCTCATCAAGCGGTGCCTTTGCCGTTGCCTCCGAACTAGGGAACGGAAACCGGGTGAACTTGGCTTGAATGCACGTCGGGCAGCCAAGCACCTCATCGGGCTCCCCCTTCACACGTATGCCAGCAACCATCTCATTCTTCACTAGCTGCTGCAAGATGGGCAGGGCCACATGCCCCATGCGCCGATGCAAGGTGAGCCAATCACACTCCCCCATAGCTGAAGTTGGATTGGAGAATGCCGCGCTCGCAATAGCGCCCCACATACTCTCTCCGTAGTCATCCTCCGCTGCTGCCTCTGGGTTCTCCTCACCCTTTTGCTGCTCCTTGGTTGCTGCACCACTCTCCTTAGGTTCACTGAACTTGCTGGTCCCTCCAGGTTTGCTCTTCTTGAGCTCATTCTCCTTAGCGTGACCGTTCGCGCCATCGTCGCTACCGACCGCTCCATCCTTGGTGCTGATGCTTGCTGCCACTTGCCTCTCCTTAGGCATAGGGACCACTGGGATCTGCCACATCTCGTTGTAGACATCCCTGTCCTCATGAAGGTCCCAAAGAATTCGATCGCCAAGCCTTGCGGTGTAGGTCTTGGCTCCCTTCGAGTTCGTGTCCATGCCGGCCTTTGCCAACCGCCGCACGGAAATCAGGTTTGCAGCAAGGCTGGGCACCCAAAGCACGTTCTTGAGGCCCAACATCTTCCCATCAGCACCCTTGAACATGGCCTTGCCCATGCCTTTCACCTCTGCTCGCTGCCCCAAAGCCGATGTGACATGCTTCACCGGTGACGGCTCGAGTTCGGTGAGCAAGTCCGGGCGAGGTGTCATGCTATAGGTAGCGCCACTATCAATCACCCAATAGTCCAGGGGGTGTAGGGTCACCTTCCCCACAGCTGCTGGCTCCTCAAAGCCTTCATCCTTCTCTGGACCAGCCGGTACTTGCGTCGACACGAAGTAGAATAGACCCGGGTATCGATCGTCGCTCGGGTCCTTGTCGTTGTCTCCGCTCTTCATGTTTGCAGCTCCGCCACCGCGACCGCCACGGCCTCCACGGCCTCGTCCTCTCCCTCCTCCTGCTCCTCTACCCTCTTGGCCTTGAGCAGGGGTCCAACCATCAGGGAGTTTGTAGCAGTCGCGCCACATGTGTCCGCTCTTGTGGCAATAGTGACACTCGCCGTCGAATCGGCCGCGACCGCGTCCGTAGCTCTTGTCGTCGCTGCCGTAACCGCCACTCCTGCGGCCTCCGCCGAAGTTGCTGCCACCAAACCTTCCTCCCCCTCGTCCTCTGCCTCTTCCTCGACCATATCCACGGCCGATGCTCGCTTCCCCAGCGCCATCCGCACTCGCCAACTCACGGCGGCGGAAATCCTCTTGAAGGATAGCTCGCTTCACGTCTTCAAGCGAGAGGCGGGGCAAGTCGCGATTAAGGTTGATGATGAGCGAGGACCATGACTCTGGGAGTAAGGCCAGCAACTTGGTCTTCTTTTGGAGCTCACTGTAGTTCAAATCAGCTCCCTCAAGCCGCGTCAACAAGTCGAAGAATTTCTGCACCCCTTCTTCAACCGCTTCGTCTTCTTCAATTCGTAGTGCCGCCATTTGCCGTTCCAACACCACCGCTACCGCCGCTGTTGCAGGAGCATGTACACCCTTGAGAGCAGCCCATGCCTTTGGTCCTTTCTCTGGTTCACGCTGGAATGGCTTGATGTGACGGATCTGACTGCTCCCCAACACTTGCCCAAGTAAGAGATAGCCTTGTGCGCTCTTCCGCACCCACGGGCTCTTCTCCGGGTCGTTCTCGGGGCGCTTCTCCGTTCCTTCCATCACCTCCAGCAGGTCATAGTGGTCAAAGATGTTCTCCATCTTGAAGGACCATTCAGCAAAGTTGTCACCGTTGAACTTGTCAAGCCCAAACACCCTAGGCTCATCCAATATGTCAGGGGCTACCCGAATATGCAACAATATTCGGGTCGTTGGATGCTTTCCCCTAAACCTATAAGGATCCGTGGGCTTCCTTAGAATTTGTGTGCAGGCACGGCCGACGTCGCGGGCGCCGAACTTTTCTGTGCGCACGAACCAAGCTGAAGTTGCTCTGGTAGGTGTATTTGAACATGGGCCATCTGAATATGCAACAATATTGGGGTCGTTGGATGTTTTCCCTACGCCTATAGGGATCCGTGCGCTTCCTTAGCATTTGGGGGCAGGCACGGCCGTCGTCGCGGGCGCCGAACTTTTCTGTGCACGCGAACCAAGCTGTAGTTGCTCTGGTAGGTGTATTTGAACATGGGCCATTTGAATATGCAACAATATCCGGGTCGTTGGATGCTTTCCCCTACGCCTATAGGGATCCGTGCGCTTCTTTAGCATTTGGGGGCAGGCACGGCCGTCGTCGCGGGCGCCGAACTTTTATGTGCGCGCGAACCAAGCTGAAGTTGCTCTGGTAGGTGTATTTGAACATGGGCCACCCGAATATGCAACAATATCCGGGTCGTTGGATGCTTTTCCCTACGCCTATAGGGATCCGTGCGCTTCCTTAGCATTTGGGGGCAGGCACGGCCGTCGTCGAGGGCGCCGAACTTTTCTGTGCGCGCGAACCAAGCTGAAGTTGATCTGGTAGGTGTATTTGAACATGGGACACCCGAATATGCAACAATATCCGTGTCCTTGGATGCTTTTCCCTACGCCTATAGGGATCCGTGCGCTTCCTTAGCATTTGGGGGCAGGCACGGCCGTCGTCGCGGGCGCCGAACTTTTCTGTGCGCGCGAACCAAGCTGAAGTTGCTCTGGTAGGTGTATTTGAACATGGGCCACCCGAATATGCAACAAAATTCGGGTCGTTGGACGCTTTTCCCTACGCCTCTAGGTATCCGTGCGCTTCCTTAGTATTTGGGGGCAGGCACGGCCGTCGTCGCGGGCGCCGAACTTTTCTGTGCGCGCGAATCAAGCTGAAGTTGCTTTGGTAGGTGTATTTGAACATGGGCCATCTGAATATGCAACAATATTGGGGTCGTTGTGTTATAGTCACAATAGGCTTGAATGTGTCTAAAACGAAAGATAGAGAGCACAGACGGATTTCTGCACAGCGGCTTCAAACGTTGATAGCGTTCTGCTCACAGCTGCAAATGACTTGATTCAAATTGTATCTGGAGCGTCTTCACGTCGTCTACAATTAGCAATTTAGATTGCACGATTTGATAAAGAATTGACGACAAAGCGTCGGTTTGAACGAACGGTACTATGGCAGCCACTATAGTCTTAGAACACAAGATAGGAAGAGTTACGAGTTGGGAATGACTCCCAGCTCCTACAAACCCCAAGAGCCGAGGTACAGTGATGTGGAACAGTGCCACACTGTCCCCAACCACGAAGGGTCTCGAAACTACCCTTCACTAGGGCCTACACCAAGTGAAATGTTACACTACACAAAGTAATGTAACTATCTTCAATATCTTGAGGTGTACCCTTTTGGCAAGCTTCGAAATCACTTGAGGCTTGACACCAAGGCTCGGGCTCTTCATCACAAACTCATCCTTGAGTTCTTGATGGGTCTGCTGCACACACCTGCGACACGCCGAACGTTCGACACAGGACAAAATAGAAACCGCGCACGACAAAATAGAAACCGCGCGCGAGACACAAACGACCGCGTAACACGCGTCTAGCGATAACTCGCTATTGACTCGACACACACACTCGACATCATGACTCAACATTCACACACAATTATAAGCATGAAATATATATTATCCCATGCCCTCATACCATTCCATACACACACACATTCACGCACACGGACAACAAGCCGAGTGCAAACCGTAGGGTTGCACCAACAAACTCCCCCTCGGATTGTTGGCCTTAGGATATGTTGCTCTCTCAGTTCAGAGCCATCCCAGCCAGCTTGCAACACTTCCAATGCTGCTGCTCCACCAGCCTCTTGGTCATCATGTCAGCCGGCTGCCCCGTGGTCTTCACGTAGCGCAACTCAACTTCACCCGCGGTTACCATGCTCCTTGTCCAATGCCACTTCACCCTCATGTGCTTCGTGAGTCCATGCAACACAGGGTTCTTAGCAAGAGCAATGGCACCCTGGCTGTCACAGTACAGTGGGGTAGGTCCTTGCTGCTCCTCCCCCAATTCAGCCAACAAACGCCGCTGCCACACAATCTCCCGTACGGCACGGAAGAGTGCCATGTACTCGGACTCCACCGAGCTCAAAGCTTGGTCAACCTGCTTCTTGCTCTCCCAAGCAGTTGGGCCTCCACCAACACAGCATATGAAGCCTCCCACACTTGTCATGTCCTCTGGTTCTGATGCATATGAAGCATCCGAGTAGGCGGTGAGGAACAAACGCCCGGGTTCAACACCATCCGCGCCCTTTTGGCGCCTTTGTGCCGCCGCCGAGTATTGCAGCCCAACGGTCGGTGTTTGGCCAAGATACTTGGCCACCCTCATTCCAGCTGCTACCTGCTCCTCATTAGGGCATTGCACAACCCTAGCCAGCTGCCCGGTAGCAAACGCGACGTCCGGTCGGGTGTTTACCGCCGCATACATGAGGCTGCCCACCAACGAGTGAAATCGGCGCCTCTCCTCTTCACCAACGCTCTCCTCCTCTGGTCCCTTCACACACTTGAACCCAGAGGGAAAGGGTGTAGCCACATGGCCTTCACTCTGCCCAAAGTTGGCAGCCAATGCCTCCAGGTACTTTCGTTGATGCACCCGCATGCACCGCTTCTCCACATCTCGTTCGATGTGGAGCCCAAGGTAGAAGCTCACGTCACCAAGGGCCTTGCACTTGAACTTGTCTTGAAGCTTCAGCATCACCTCCTTCACAAGGTCAGAAGAGGGTGAGAAAATGAGTATGTCATCCACATAAACCACCATGAAACTCCTCTGCTCCCCCTCGCCAAGCATGAACAAGGAGTGATCGGCCGTTGAGGGAGTGAAGCCGATCCCCTCCAACACTTCGCGCAGCTTCATGTACCATTGCCTAGGGGCCTGCTTCAGCCCATAGAGGGCCTTCTTCAGATTCCACACTCTGCCACTACCATCATCAAACCCCTCTGGCTGCGCCATAAAAATCTCCTCCTCAAGGATGCCGTTAAGGAATGCCGTTACGATGTCCATTTGCTTTACTACCCATCCTTTGATGGCGGCTCCCGCGAATAGGGTTCGCAGCGTCGTCGGCTTCACCACAGGGGCAAACAGCTCCTTGAAGTCCACCTTCTCCTTCTGCTGGTACCCCTTGGCTACAAGCCTAGACTTGTAGCGCTCGATCTTGCCGTCGGCATCCGACTTGATTTTGAAGAGCCACTTGGACGTTATCGCCGTACGCCCCTCCGGTAGCTCCACCAATTCAAACGTGTCATTCTCCTCGATGCTCTTCAGCTCACTCTCCATGGCCTTCTTCCACTCCTCAGCATCACTACTCTGCAAAGCCTCCTTGAGAGTTGCTGGTTCTCCCGGCATCTCCACCGGAGAGAAGAACGCGAAGGCACACTCCTCGTAGTCACTCTCCTCGTCGTCTCCGACCATCATTGCCGCTCCGGCCAGGGCTGTCTTGCCCTTCTTTCCCGGCGCATCATAGGTCAGCCTATTAGGGGGTTGAACTCTCCTCTTCCCCCTTCCTTCCTCCTCAGCTGCAGGGACTTGAAGGCCTTGGCGTTGCTGCGGTGTGGCTCGAATCCGTGGAGCACTCGTAGTACGGGAAGGGAGTGACGGTGCACGCTCGCTCACTTGCTGCACCTCTCCTCTTCTTCCTCTGCATCATTGGCCTCCTCTCCCCCATTCACAAGGGAGGATTGCCTTGTGGTTGTGCTGCCGCTGCTCAGCTCCAAAGGCAGCTCCACATGCTCCAAACCGGAACTCTTCACCTCCCCAAACCGCACGCCTATCTTCGCCTCATTCTCCGCCTTCCAATCCTTGTACATGAAGTTCTCCATGAACTTGCAGTCCCTGCTCACCAAGAACTTCTTGGTGAATGGGTCCCAAAGAAGCCATCCCTTGCTGTTTTGAGCCATGCCCAAGTGCACGGCCCACACCGCCTTGGCACCAAGCTTGTTGTGCCGAAGATGCTTAGGCACGAGCGCCATGCACATGCACCCGAACACCCGAAGCATATCCACCTTTGGCTTCCTTCCTAGCCACTCCACATAGGGCACCCATTTGTCTGCTCCCACATGAGTCAAGGCTCTGTTCTTGGCCACACACGCGCTCCGCACCGCATCAGGCCAGAAATAGTCGGGTAGCCCGGCTTCAATGAGCAACCCGCGTGCCGCCTCCGTGATTGTGCGGTTCGCTCGCTCGGCGATGCCGTTCATTGCAGGGGAGTATGGCATGGTGAGGGAGTGCCGAATACCATTCTTCTTCAGCCACAACCCAAACTCCTTGCTCAGGAACTCTCCCCCTCGATCGGTGCGGATTGACTTGACTAGACGGTCTTGTTGCCGCTCCACCATCGGGAACCAATCCGTCTTCAACGTTTCAGCCACGTCGCTCTTCTTGGCCAGCACGTACACCCAAGTCATGCGGGTGTAGACGTCGACAATGGTGAGAAAATACTCAGCTCCAGCAGCTCCAAGCTTCAGGGGGCCCACCACGTCCATCACCACCTCATCAAGCGGTGCCTTTGCCGTTGCCTCCGAACTAGGGAACGGAAACCGGGTGAACTTGGCTTGAATGCACGTCGGGCAGCCAAGCACCTCATCGGGCTCCCCCTTCACACGTATGCCAGCAACCATCTCATTCTTCACTAGCTGCTGCAAGATGGGCAGGGCCACATGCCCCATGCGCCGATGCAAGGTGAGCCAATCACACTCCCCCATAGCTGAAGTTGGATTGGAGAATGCCGCGCTCGCAATAGCGCCCCACATACTCTCTCCGTAGTCATCCTCCGCTGCTGCCTCTGGGTTCTCCTCACCCTTTTGCTGCTCCTTGGTTGCTGCACCACTCTCCTTAGGTTCACTGAACTTGCTGGTCCCTCCAGGTTTGCTCTTCTTGAGCTCATTCTCCTTAGCGTGACCGTTCGCGCCATCGTCGCTACCGACCGCTCCATCCTTGGTGCTGATGCTTGCTGCCACTTGCCTCTCCTTAGGCATAGGGACCACTGGGATCTGCCACATCTCGTTGTAGACATCCCTGTCCTCATGAAGGTCCCAAAGAATTCGATCGCCAAGCCTTGCGGTGTAGGTCTTGGCTCCCTTCGAGTTCGTGTCCATGCCGGCCTTTGCCAACCGCCGCACGGAAATCAGGTTTGCAGCAAGGCTGGGCACCCAAAGCACGTTCTTGAGGCCCAACATCTTCCCATCAGCACCCTTGAACATGGCCTTGCCCATGCCTTTCACCTCTGCTCGCTGCCCCAAAGCCGATGTGACATGCTTCACCGGTGACGGCTCGAGTTCGGTGAGCAAGTCCGGGCGAGGTGTCATGCTATAGGTAGCGCCACTATCAATCACCCAATAGTCCAGGGGGTGTAGGGTCACCTTCCCCACAGCTGCTGGCTCCTCAAAGCCTTCATCCTTCTCTGGACCAGCCGGTACTTGCGTCGACACGAAGTAGAATAGACCCGGGTATCGATCGTCGCTCGGGTCCTTGTCGTTGTCTCCGCTCTTCATGTTTGCAGCTCCGCCACCGCGACCGCCACGGCCTCCACGGCCTCGTCCTCTCCCTCCTCCTGCTCCTCTACCCTCTTGGCCTTGAGCAGGGGTCCAACCATCAGGGAGTTTGTAGCAGTCGCGCCACATGTGTCCGCTCTTGTGGCAATAGTGACACTCGCCGTCGAATCGGCCGCGACCGCGTCCGTAGCTCTTGTCGTCGCTGCCGTAACCGCCACTCCTGCGGCCTCCGCCGAAGTTGCTGCCACCAAACCTTCCTCCCCCTCGTCCTCTGCCTCTTCCTCGACCATATCCACGGCCGATGCTCGCTTCCCCAGCGCCATCCGCACTCGCCAACTCACGGCGGCGGAAATCCTCTTGAAGGATAGCTCGCTTCACGTCTTCAAGCGAGAGGCGGGGCAAGTCGCGATTAAGGTTGATGATGAGCGAGGACCATGACTCTGGGAGTAAGGCCAGCAACTTGGTCTTCTTTTGGAGCTCACTGTAGTTCAAATCAGCTCCCTCAAGCCGCGTCAACAAGTCGAAGAATTTCTGCACCCCTTCTTCAACCGCTTCGTCTTCTTCAATTCGTAGTGCCGCCATTTGCCGTTCCAACACCACCGCTACCGCCGCTGTTGCAGGAGCATGTACACCCTTGAGAGCAGCCCATGCCTTTGGTCCTTTCTCTGGTTCACGCTGGAATGGCTTGATGTGACGGATCTGACTGCGGGTGTAGACGTCGACAATGGTGAGAAAATACTCAGCTCCAGCAGCTCCAAGCTTCAGGGGGCCCGTGCGCCTCCTTAGCATTTGGGGGCAGGCACGGCCGTCGTCGCGGGTGCCGAACTTTTCTGTGCGCGCGAACCAAGCTGAAGTTGCTCTGGTAGGTGTATTTGAACATGGGCCACCCGAATATGCAACAATATTGGGATCGTTGGATTCTTTTCCCTACGCCTCGAGGGATCCGTGCGCTTCCTTAGCATTTGTGGGCAGGCACGGCCGTTGTCGCGGGCGCCGAACTTTTCTGTGCGCGCGAACCAAGCTGAAGTTGCTCTGATAGGTGTATTTGAACATGGGCCACCCGAATATGCAACAAAATTCGGGTCTTTGGATGCTTTTCCCTACGCCTCTAGGGATCCGTGCGCTTCCTTAGCATTTGTGGGCAGGCACGGCCGTCGTCGCGGGCGCCGAACTTTTCTGTCCACGCGATCCAAGCTGAAGTTGCTCTGGTAGGTGTATTTGAACATGGGCCACCCGAATGTGCAACAATATCCGGGTCGTTGGATGCTTTTCCTTACGCCTATATAGATCCGTGCGCTTCCTTAGCATTTGTGCAGGCACGGCCGTCGTCGCGGACACCGAACTTTTCTGTGCGCGCGAACCAAGCTGAAGTTGCTCTGGTAGGTGTATTTGAATATGAGCCACCCAAATATGCAACAATCTTTGGGTCGTTGAATGATTTTCGTTACGCCTATAGGGATCCGTGCGCTTCCTTAGCATTTGTGTGCAGGCACGGCCGTCGTCGCGGGCGCCGAACTTTTCTGTGCGCGCGAACCAACCTGAAGTTGCTCTGGTAGGTGTATTTGAACATGGGCCACCCGAATATGCAACAATATTTGGGTAGTTGGACGCTTTTCCTTACGCCTATAGGGATCCGTGAGCTTCCTTAGCATTTGTGTGCAGGCACGGCCGTCGTCGCGGCCGCCGAACTATTCTGTTCTCGCGAACCAAGCTGAAGTTGCTCTGATAGGTGTATTTGAACATGGGCCACCCCAATATGCAACAATATTTGTGTCGCTCGATGCTTTTCCTTACGCCTATAGGGATCCGTGCACTTCCTTAGCATTTGTGGGCAGGCACGGCCGTCGTCGCGGGCGCCGAACTTTTCTGTGCGTGCGAACCAAGTTGAAGTTGATCTGGTAGGTGTATTTGAACATGGGCCACCCGAATATGCAACAATATTCGGGTCGTTGGATGCTTTTCCCTACGCCTATAGAGATCCGTGCGCTTCCTTAGCATTTGTGTGCAGGCACGGACGTCGTCGTAGGTGCCGAACTTTTCTGTGCGCGCGAACCAAGCTGAAGTTGCTCTGGTAGGTGTATTTGAACATGGGCCACCCAAATATGCAACAATAATCGGGTCGTTGGATGCTTTTCCCTACGCCTATAGGGATCCGTGGGCTTCCTTAGCATTTGTGTGCAGGCACGGCCGACGTCGCAGGCGCCGAACTTTTCTGTGCGCGCGAACCAAGCTGAAGTTGCTCTGGTAGGTGTATTTAAACATGGGCCATCTGAATATGCAACAATATTGGGGTCGTCGGATGCTTTCCCCTACGCCTATAGGGGTCCGTGCGCTTCCTTAGCATTTGGGGGCAGACACGGCCGTCGTCGCGGGCGCCGAACTTTTCTGTGCGCGCGAACCAAGCTAAAGTTGCTCTAGTAGGTGTATTTGAACATGGGCCACCTAAATATGCAACAATATCCGGGTCGTTGGATGCTTTTCCCTACGCCTATAGAGATCCGTGCGCTTCCTTAGCATTTGGGGGCAGGCACGGCCGTCGTCGCGGGCGCCGAACTTTTCTGTGCGCGCGAACCAAGCTGAAGTTGCTCTGGTAGGTGTATTTGAGAATGGGCCACCTAAATATGCAACAATATCCGGGTCGTTGGATGCTTTCCCCTACGCCTATAGGGATCCGTGCGCTTCCTTAGCATTTGGGGACAGGCACGGCCGTCGTCGCGGGCGCCGAACTTTTCTGTGCGCGCGAACCAAGCTGAAGTTGCTCTGGTAGGTGTATTTGAACATGGGCCATTTGAATATGCAACAATATCCGGGTCGTTGAATGCTTTCCCCTACGCCTATAGGGATCCGTGCGCTTCCTTAGCATTTAGGGGCAGGCACGGCCGTCGTCGCGGGCGCCGAACTTTTCTGTGCGCGCGAACCAAGCTGAAGTTGCTCTGGTAGGTGTATTTGAACATGGGCCATTCGAATATGCAACAATATCGGGTCGTTGGACGCTTTTCCTTACGCCTATATGGATCCGTGAGCTTCCTTAGAATTTGTGTGCAGGCACGGCCGACGTCGCGGGCGCCGAACTTTTCTGTGCGCGCGAACCAAGCTGAAGTTGCTCTGGTAGGTGTATTTGAACATGGGCCATCCGAATATGCAACAATATCGGGGTCGTTGGATGTTTTCCCTACGCCTATAGGGATCCGTGCGCTTCCTTAGCATTTGGGGGCCGGCACGGCCATCGTCGCGGGCGCCGAACTTTTCTGCGCGCGAAAACCAAGCTGAAGTTGCTCTGGTAGGTGTATTTGAACATGGGCCATCTGAATATGCAACAATATCGGGGTCGTTGGATGCTTTCCCCTACGCCTATAGGGATCCGTGCGCTTCCTTAGCATTTGGGGGCAGGCACGGCCGTCGTCGCAGGCGCCGAACTTTTCTGTGCGCGCGAACCAAGCTGAAGTTGCTCTGGTAGGTGTATTTGAACATGGGCCACCCGAATATGCAACAATATCCGGGTCGTTGGATGCTTTCCCCTACGCCTATAGGGATCCGTGCGCTTCCTTAGCATTTGGGGACAGGCACGGCCGTCGTCGCGGGCGCCGAACTTTTCTGTGCGCGCGAACCAAGCTGAAGTTGCTCTGGTAGGTGTATTTGAACATGGGCCATTTGAATATGCAACAATATCCGGGTCGTTGAATGCTTTCCCCTACGCCTATAGGGATCCGTGCGCTTCCTTAGCATTTAGGGGCAGGCACGGCCGTCGTCGCGGGCGCCGAACTTTTCTGTGCGCGCGAACCAAGCTGAAGTTGCTCTGGTAGGTGTATTTGAACATGGGCCATTCGAATATGCAACAATATCGGGTCGTTGGACGCTTTTCCTTACGCCTATATGGATCCGTGAGCTTCCTTAGAATTTGTGTGCAGGCACGGCCGACGTCGCGGGCGCCGAACTTTTCTGTGCGCGCGAACCAAGCTGAAGTTGCTCTGGTAGGTGTATTTGAACATGGGCCATTTGAATATGCAACAATATCCGGGTCGTTGGATGCTTTCCCCTACGCCTATAGGGATCCGTGCGCTTCCTTAGCATTTGGGGGCAGGCACGGCCGTCGTCGCGGGCGCCGAACTTTTCTGTGCGCGCGAACCAAGCTGAAGTTGCTCTGGTAGTTGTATTTGAACATGGGACACCCGAATATGCAACAATATTCGGGTCGTTGGATGCTTTTCCCTACGCCTATAGGGATCCGTGCGCTTCCTTAGCATTTGGGGGCAGGCACGGCCGTCGTCGCGGGCGTCGAACTTTTCTGTGCGCGCGAACCAAGCTGAAGTTGCTCTGGTAGGTGTATTTGAACATGGGCCATTCGAATATGCAACAATATCCGGGTCGTTGGATGCTTTCCCCTACGCCTATAGGGATCCGTGCGCTTCCTTAGCATTTGGGGGCAGGCACGGCCGTCGCCCGCGCTGAAGTTGCTCTGGTAGGTGTATTTGAACATGGGCCATTCGAATATGCAACAATATCCAGGTCGTTGGATGCTTTCCCCTACGCCTATAGGGATCCGTGCGCTTCCTTAGCATTTGGGGGCAGGCACGGCCGTCGTCGCGGGCGCCGAACTTTTCTGTGCACGCGAACCAAGCTGAAGTTGCTCTGGTAGGTGTATTTGAACATGGGCCACCTAAATATGCAACAATATCCAGGTCGTTGGATGCTTTTCCCTACGCCTATAGGGATCCGTGCGCTTCCTTAGCATTTGTGTGCAGGCACGGCCGACGTCGCGGGCGCCGAACTTTTCTGTGCACGCGAACCAAGCTGAAGTTGCTCTGGTAGGTTTATTTGAACATGGGCCACCCGAATATGCAACAATATCCGGGTCGTTGGATGCTTTCCCCTACGCCTATAGGGATCCGTGCGCTTCCTTAGCATTTGTGTGCAGGCACGGCCGACGTCGCGGGCGCCGAACTTTTCTGTGCGCGCGAACCAAGCTGAAGTTGCTCTGGTAGGTGTATTTGAACATGGGCCACCCGAATATGCAACAATATTCGGGTCGTTGGATGCTTTCCCCTACGCCTATAGGGATCCGTGCGCTTCCTTAGGATTTGTGTGCAGGCACGGCCGTCGTCGCGGGCGCCGAACTTTTATGTGCGCGCGAACCAAGCTGAAGTTGCTCTGGTAGGTGTATTTGAACATGGGCCATCCGAATATGCAACAATATTGGGGTCGTTGGATGCTTTCCCCTACGCCTATAGGGATCCGTGCGCTTCCTTAGGATTTGTGTGCAGGCACGGCCGTCGTCGCGGGCGCCGAACTTTTATGTGCGCGCGAACCAAGCTGAAGTTGCTCTGGTAGGTGTATTTGAACATGGGCCATCCAAATATGCAACAATATTCGGGTCGTTGGATGCTTTCCCCTACGCCTATAGGGATCCGTGCGCTTCCTTAGGATTTGTGTGCAGGCACGGCCGTCGTCGCGGGCGCCGAACTTTTCTGTGCGCGCGAACCAAGCTGAAGTTGCTCTGGTAGGTGTATTTGAACATGGGCCACCCGAATATGCAACAATATTCGGGTCGTTGGATGCTTCTCCCTACGCCTATAGGGATCCGTGCGCTTCCTTAGCATTTGTGTGCAGGCACGGCCGACGTCGCGGGCGCCGAACTTTTCTGTGCGCGCGAACCAAGCTGAAGTTGCTCTGGTAGGTGTATTTGAACATGGGCCATTCGAATATGCAACAATATCCGGGTCGTTGGATGCTTTCCCCTACGCCTATAGGGATCCGTGCGCTTCCTTAGCATTTGGGGGCAGGCACGGCCGTCGTCGCGGGCGCCGAACTTTTCTGTGCGCGCGAACCAAGCTGAAGTTGCTCTGGTAGGTGTATTTGAACATGGGACACCCGAATATGCAATAATATCCATGTCCTTGGATGCTTTTCCCTACGCCTATAGGGATCCGTGCGCTTCCTTAGCATTTGGGGGCAGGCACGGCCGTCGTCGCGGGCGTCGAACTTTTCTGTGCGCGCGAACCAAGCTGAAGTTGCTCTGGTAGGTGTATTTGAACATGGGCCATTCGAATATGCAACAATATCCGGGTCGTTGGATGCTTTCCCCTACGCCTATAGGGATCCGTGCGCTTCCTTAGCATTTGGGGGCAGGCACGGCCGTCGCCCGCGCTGAAGTTGCTCTGGTAGGTGTATTTGAACATGGGCCATTCGAATATGCAACAATATCCGGGTCGTTGGATGCTTTCCCCTACGCCTATAGGGATCCGTGCGCTTCCTTAGCATTTGGGGGCAGGCACGGCCGTCGTCGCGGGCGCCGAACTTTTCTGTGCACGCGAACCAAGCTGAAGTTGCTCTGGTAGGTGTATTTGAACATGGGCCACCTAAATATGCAACAATATCCGGGTCGTTGGATGCTTTTCCCTACGCCTATAGGGATCCGTGCGCTTCCTTAGCATTTGTGTGCAGGCACGGCCGACGTCGCGGGCGCCGAACTTTTCTGTGCGCGCGAACCAAGCTGAAGTTGCTCTGGTAGGTTTATTTGAACATGGGCCACCCGAATATGCAACAATATTCGGGTCGTTGGATGCTTTCCCCTACACCTATAGGGATCCGTGCGCTTCCTTAGCATTTGGGGGCAGGCACGGCCGTCGTCGCGGGCGCCGAACTTTTATGTGCGCGCGAACCAAGCTGAAGTTGCTCTGGTAGGTGTATTTGAACATGGGCCATCCGAATATGCAACAATATTGGGGTCGTTGGATGCTTTCCCCTACGCCTATAGGGATCCGTGCGCTTCCTTAGGATTTGTGTGCAGGCACGGCCGTCGTCGCGGGCGCCGAACTTTTATGTGCGCGCGAACCAAGCTGAAGTTGCTCTGGTAGGTGTATTTGAACATGGGCCATCCAAATATGCAACAATATTCGGGTCGTTGGATGCTTTCCCCTACGCCTATAGGGATCCGTGCGCTTCCTTAGGATTTGTGTGCAGGCACGGCCGTCGTCGCGGGCGCCGAACTTTTCTGTGCGCGCGAACCAAGCTGAAGTTGCTCTGGTAGGTGTATTTGAACATGGGCCACCCGAATATGCAACAATATTCGGGTCGTTGGATGCTTCTCCCTACGCCTATAGGGATCCGTGCGCTTCCTTAGCATTTGTGTGCAGGCACGGCCGACGTCGCGGGCGCCGAACTTTTCTGTGCGCGCGAACCAAGCTGAAGTTGCTCTGGTAGGTGTATTTGAACATGGGCCATTCGAATATGCAACAATATCCGGGTCGTTGGATGCTTTCCCCTACGCCTATAGGGATCCGTGCGCTTCCTTAGCATTTGGGGGCAGGCACGGCCGTCGTCGCGGGCGCCGAACTTTTCTGTGCGCGCGAACCAAGCTGAAGTTGCTCTGGTAGGTGTATTTGAACATGGGACACCTGAATATGCAACAATATCCATGTCCTTGGATGCTTTTCCCTACGCCTATAGGGATCCGTGCGCTTCCTTAGCATTTGGGGGCAGGCACGGCCGTCGTCGCGGGCGCCGAACTTTTCTGTGCGCGCGATCCAAGCTGAAGTTGCTCTGGTAGGTGTATTTGAACATGGGCCACCCGAATATGCAACAATATCGGGTCGTTGGACGCTTTTCCTTACGCCTATATGGATCCGTGAGCTTCCTTAGAATTTGTGTGCAGGCACGGCCGACGTCGCGGGCGCCGAACTTTTCTGTGCGCGCGAACCAAGCTGTAGTTGCTCTGGTAGGTGTATTTGAGCATGGGCCATCTGAATATGCAACAATATCCGGGTCGTTGGATGCTTTCCCTATGCCTATAGGGATCCGTGCGCTTCCTTAGCATTTGGGGGCAGGCACGACCGTCGTCGCGGGCGCCGAACTTTTCTGTGCCCGCGAACCAAGCTGAAGTTGCTCTGGTAGGTGTATTTGAACATGGGCCATTCAAATATGCAACAATATCCGGGTCGTTGGATGCTTTCCCCTACGCCTATAGGGATCCGTGCGCTTCCTTAGCATTTGGGGGCAGGCACGGCCGTCGTCGCGGGCGCCGAACTTTTCTGTGCGCGCGAACCAAGCTGAAGTTGCTGTGGTAGGTGTATTTGAGCATGGGCCACCCGAATATGCAACAATATCGGGTCGTTGGACGCTTTTCCTTACGCCTCTATGGATCCGTGAGCTTCCTTAGAATTTGTGTGCAGGCACGGCCGTCGTCGCGGGCGCCGAACTTTTCTGTGCGCGCGAACCAAGCTGTAGTTGCTCTGGTAGGTGTATTTGAGCATGGGCCATCTGAATATGCAACAATATCCGGGTCGTTGGATGCTTTCCCTATGCCTGTAGGGATCCGTGCGCTTCCTTAGCATTTGGGGGCAGGCACGGCCGTCGTCGCGGGCGCCGAACTTTTCTGTGCGCGCGAACCAAGCTGAAGTTGCTCTGGTAGGTGTATTTGAACATGGGCCATTTGAATATGCAACAATATCCGGGTCGTTGGATGCTTTCCCCTACGCCTGTAGGGATCCGTGCGCTTCCTTAGCATTTGGGGGCAGGCACGGCCGTCGTCGCGGGCGCCGAACTTTTCTGTGCGCGCGAACCAAGCTGAAGTTGCTCTGGTAGGTGTATTTGAACATGGGCCATTTGAATATGCAACAATATCCGGGTCGTTGGATGCTTTCCCCTACGCCTGTAGGGATCCGTGCGCTTCCTTAGCATTTGGGGGCAGGCACGGCTGTCGTCGCGGGCGCCGAACTTTTCTGTGCGCGCGAACCAAGCTGAAGTTGCTCTGGTAGGTGTATTTGAACATGGGCCATTTGAATATGCAACAATATCCGGGTCGTTGGATGCTTTCCCCTACGCCTATAGGGATCCGTGCGCTTCCTTAGCATTTGGGGGCAGGCACGGCCGTCGTCGCGGGCGCCGAACTTTTCTGTGCGCGCGAACCAAGCTGAAGTTGCTTTGGTAGGTGTATTTGAACATGGGCCATGTGAATATGCAACAATATCCGGGTCGTTGGATGCTTTCCCCTACGCCTATAGGGATCCGTGCGCTTCCTTAGCATTTGGGGGCAGGCACGGCCGTCGTCGCGGGCGCCGAACTTTTCTGTGCGCGCGAACCAAGCTGAAGTTGCTCTGGTAGGTGTATTTGAACATGGGCCATTTGAATATGCAACAATATTCGGGTCGTTGGATGCTTTCCCCTACGCCTATAGGGATCCGTGCGCTTCCTTAGCATTTGGGGGCAGGCACGGCCGTCGTCGCGGGCGCCGAACTTTTCTGTGCGCGCGAACCAAGCTGAAGTTGCTCTGGTAGGTGTATTTGAACATGGGCCATTTGAATATGCAACAATATTCGGGTCGTTGGATGCTTTCCCCTACGCCTATAGGGATCCGTGCGCTTCCTTAGCATTTGGGGGCAGGCACGGCCGTCGTCGCGGGCGCCGAACTTTTCTGTGCGCGCGAACCAAGCTGAAGTTGCTCTGGTAGGTGTATTTGAACATGGGACACCCGAATATGCAACAATATCCATGTCCTTGGATGCTTTTCCCTACGCCTATAGGGATCCGTGCGCTTCCTTAGCATTTTGGGGGCAGGCACGGCCGTCGTCGCGGGCGCCGAACTTTTCTGTGCGCGCGAACCAAGCTGAAGTTGCTCTGGTAGGTGTATTTGAGCATGGGCCACCCGAATATGCAACAATATCGGGTCGTTGGACGCTTTTCTTTACGCCTATATGGATCCGTGAGCTTCCTTAGAATTTGTGTGCAGGCACGGCCGACGTCGCGGGCGCCGAACTTTTCTGTGCGCGCGAACCAAGCTGTAGTTGCTCTGGTAGGTGTATTTGAGCATGGGCCATCTGAATATGCAACAATATCCGGGTCGTTGGATGCTTTCCCTATGCCTATAGGGATCCGTGCGCTTCCTTAGCATTTGGGGGCAGGCACGACCGTCGTCGCGGGCGCCGAACTTTTCTGTGCACACCAACCAAGCTGAAGTTGCTCTGGTAGGTGTATTTGAACATGGGCCATTCAAATATGCAACAATATCCGGGTCGTTGGATGCTTTCCCCTACGCCTATAGGGATCCGTGCGCTTCCTTAGCATTTGGGGGCAGGCACGGCCGTCGTCGCGGGCGCCGAACTTTTCTGTGCGCGCGAACCAAGCTGAAGTTGCTCTGGTAGGTGTATTTGAGCATGGGCCACCTAAATATGCAACAATATCCGGGTCGTTGGATGCTTTCCCCTACGCCTATAGGGATCCGTGCGCTTCCTTAGCATTTGGGGGCAGGCACGGCCGTCGTCGCGGGCGCCGAACTTTTCTGTGCGCGCGAACCAAGCTGAAGTTGCTCTGGTAGGTGTATTTGAACATGGGCCATTTGAATATGCAACAATATCCGGGTCGTTGGATGCTTTCCCCTACGCCTGTAGGGATCCGTGCGCTTCCTTAGCATTTGGGGGCAGGCACGGCCGTCGTCGCGGGCGCCGAACTTTTCTGTGCGCGCGAACCAAGCTGAAGTTGCTCTGGTAGGTGTATTTGAACATGGGCCATTTGAATATGCAACAATATCCGGGTCGTTGGATGCTTTCCCCTACGCCTGTAGGGATCCGTGCGCTTCCTTAGCATTTGGGGGCAGGCACGGCCGTCGTCGCGGGCGCCGAACTTTTCTGTGCGCGCGAACCAAGCTGAAGTTGCTCTGGTAGGTGTATTTGAACATGGGCCATTTGAATATGCAACAATATCCGGGTCGTTGGATGCTTTCCCCTACGCCTGTAGGGATCCGTGCGCTTCCTTAGCATTTGGGGGCAGGCACGGCCGTCGTCGCGGGCGCCGAACTTTTCTGTGCGCGCGAACCAAGCTGAAGTTGCTCTGGTAGGTGTATTTGAACATGGGCCATTTGAATATGCAACAATATCCAGGTCGTTGGATGCTTTCCCCTACGCCTGTAGGGATCCGTGCGCTTCCTTAGCATTTGGGGGCAGGCACGGCCGTCGTCGCGGGCGCCGAACTTTTCTGTGCGCGCAAACCAAGCTGAAGTTGCTCTGGTAGGTGTATTTGAACATGGGCCATTTGAATATGCAAGAATATCCGGGTCGTTGGATGCTTTCCCCTACGCCTATAGGGATCCGTGCGCTTCCTTAGCATTTGGGGGCAGGCACGGCCGTCGTCGCGGGCGCCGAACTTTTCTGTGCGCGCGAACCAAGCTGAAGTTGCTTTGGTAGGTGTATTTGAACATGGGCCATGTGAATATGCAACAATATCCGGGTCGTTGGATGCTTTCCCCTACGCCTATAGGGATCCGTGCGCTTCCTTAGCATTTGGGGGCAGGCACGGCCGTCGTCGCGGGCGCCGAACTTTTCTGTGCGCGCGAACCAAGCTGAAGTTGCTCTGGTAGGTGTATTTGAACATGGGCCATTTGAATATGCAACAATATTCGGGTCGTTGGATGCTTTCCCCTACGCCTATAGGGATCCGTGCGCTTCCTTAGCATTTGGGGGCAGGCACGGCCGTCGTCGCGGGCGCCGAACTTTTCTGTGCGCGCGAACCAAGCTGAAGTTGCTCTGGTAGGTGTATTTGAACATGGGCCATTTGAATATGCAACAATATTCGGGTCGTTGGATGCTTTCCCCTACGCCTATAGGGATCCGTGCACTTCCTTAGCATTTGGGGGCAGGCACGGCCGTCGTCGCGGGCGCCGAACTTTTCTGTGCGCGCGAACCAAGCTGAAGTTGCTCTGGTAGGTGTATTTGAACATGGGCCACCCGAATATGCAACAATATTCGGGTCGTTGGATGCTTTCCCCTACGCCTATAGGGATCCGTGCGCTTCCTTAGCATTTGGGGGCAGGCACGGCCGTCGTCGCGGGCGCCGAACTTTTCTGTGCGCGCGAACCAAGCTGAAGTTGCTCTGGTAGGTGTATTTGAACATGGGCCATTTGAATATGCAACAATATCCGGGTCGTTGGATGCTTTCCCCTACGCCTGTAGGGATCCGTGCGCTTCCTTAGCATTTGGGGGCAGGCACGGCCGTCGTCGCGGGCGCCGAACTTTTCTGTGCGCGCAAACCAAGCTGAAGTTGCTCTGGTAGGTGTATTTGAACATGGGCCATTTGAATATGCAACAATATCCGGGTCGTTGGATGCTTTCCCCTACGCCTATAGGGATCCGTGCGCTTCCTTAGCATTTGGGGGCAGGCACGGCCGTCGTCGCGGGCGCCGAACTTTTCTGTGCGCGCGAACCAAGCTGAAGTTGCTTTGGTAGGTGTATTTGAACATGGGCCATGTGAATATGCAACAATATCCGGGTCGTTGGATGCTTTCCCCTACGCCTATAGGGATCCGTGCGCTTCCTTAGCATTTGGGGGCAGGCACGGCCGTCGTCGCGGGCGCCGAAATTTTCTGTGCGCGCGAACCAAGCTGAAGTTGCTCTGGTAGGTGTATTTGAACATGGGCCATTTGAATATGCAACAATATTCGGGTCGTTGGATGCTTTCCCCTACGCCTATAGGGATCCGTGCGCTTCCTTAGCATTTGGGGGCAGGCACGGCCGTCGTCGCGGGCGCCGAACTTTTCTGTGCGCGCGAACCAAGCTGAAGTTGCTCTGGTAGGTGTATTTGAACATGGGCCATTTGAATATGCAACAATATTCGGGTCGTTGGATGCTTTCCCCTACGCCTATAGGGATCCGTGCGCTTCCTTAGCATTTGGGGGCAGGCACGGCCGTCGTCGCGGGCGCCGAACTTTTCTGTGCGCGCGAACCAAGCTGAAGTTGCTCTGGTAGGTGTATTTGAACATGGGCCACCCGAATATGCAACAATATTCGGGTCGTTGGATGCTTTCCCCTACGCCTATAGGGATCCGTGCGCTTCCTTAGCATTTGGGGGCAGGCACGGCCGTCGTCGCGGGCGCCGAACTTTTCTGTGCGCGCGAACCAAGCTGAAGTTGCTCTGGTAGGTGTATTTGAACATGGGCCACCCGAATATGCAACAATATTCGGGTCGCTGGATGCTTTTCCCTACGCCTATAGGGATCCGTGCGCTTCCTTAGCATTTGGGGGCAGGCACGGCCGTCGTCGCTGGCGCCGAACTTTTCTGTGCGCGCGAACCAAGCTGAAGTTGCTCTGGTAGGTGTATTTGAACATGGGCCACCCAAATATGCATCAATATTTGTGTCGCTGGACGCTTTTCTTTACACCTATAGGGATCCGTGAGCTTCCTTAACATTTGTGTGCAGGCACGGCCGTCGTCGCGGGCGCCGAACTATTCTGTTCTCGCGAACCAAGCTGAAGTTGCTCTGGTAGGTGTATTTGAACATGGGCCATCTGAATATGCAACAATATTGGGGTCGTTGTATGCTTTCCCCTACGCCTATAGGGATCCGTGCGCTTCCTTAGCATTTAAGGGCAGGCACGGCCGTCGTCGCGGGCGCCGAACTTTTCTGTGCGCGCGAATCAAGCTGAATTTGCTCTGGTAGGTGTATTTGAACATGGGCCATCTGAATATGCAACAATATTGGGGTCGTTGGATGCTTTCCCCTACGCCTATAGACATCCGTGCGCTTCCTTAGCATTTGGGGGCAGGCACGGCCGTCGTCGCAGGCGTCGAACTTTTTTGTGCGCGCGAACCAAGCTGAAGTTGCTCTGGTAGGTGTATTTGAACATGGGCCACCCGAATATGCAACAATATTCGGGTCGCTGGATGCTTTTCCCTACGCCTATAGGGATCCGTGGGCTTCCTTAGCATTTGTGTGCAGGCACGGCCGACGTCGCGGGCGCCGAACTTTTCTGTGCGCGCGAACCAAGCTGAAGTTGCTCTGGTAGGTGTATTTGAACATGGGCCACCCGAATATGCAACAATATTCGGGTCGTTGGATGCTTTCCCCTACGCCTATAGGGATCCGTGCGCTTCCTTAGCATTTGGGGGCAGACACGGCCGTCATCGCGGGCGCCGAACTTTTCTGTGCGCGCGAACCAAGCTGAAGTTGCTCTGGTAGGTGTATTTGAACATGGGCCATCTGAATATGCAACAATATTGGGGTCTTTGGATGCTTTCCCCTACGCCTATAAGGATCTGTGCGCTTCCTTAGCATTTGGGGGCAGGCACGGCCGTCGTCGCGGGCGCCGAACTTTTCTGTGCGCGCGAACCAAGCTGAAGTTGCTCTGGTAGGTATATTTGAACATGGGCCATCTGAATATGCAACAATATTGGGGTCATTAGATGCTTTCCCTTACGCCTATAGGGATCCGTGCGCTTCCTTAGCATTTGGGGGCAGGCACGGCCGTCGTCGCGGGCGCCGAACTTTTCTGTGCGCGCGAACCAAGCTGAAGTTGCTCTGGTAGGTGTATATGAACATGGGCCACCTAAATATGCAACAATATCCGGGTCGTTGGATGCTTTTCCCTACGCCTATAGGGATCCGTGCGCTTCCTTAGCATTTGGGGGCAGGCACAGCCGTCGTCGCGGGCGCCGAACTTTTCTGTGCGCGCGAACCAAGCTGAAGTTGCTCTGGTAGGTGTATTTGAACATGGGCCACCCCAATATACAACAATATCGGGTCGCTGGACGCTTTTCCTTACGCCTATAGGGATCCGTGAGCTTCCATAGCATTTGAGTGCAGGCACGGCCATCGTCGCGGGCGACGAACTATTCTGTTCTCGCGAACCAAGCTGAAGTTGCTCTGATAGGTATATTTGAACATGGGCCACCCCAATATGCATCAATATTTGTGTCGCTGGACGCTTTTCTTTACGCCTATAGGGATCCGTGAGCTTCCTTAACATTTGTGTGCAGGCACGGCCGTCATCGCAGACGCCGAACTATTCTGTTCTCGCGAACCAAGCTGAAGTTGCTCTGATAGGTGTATTTGAACATGGGCCACCCCAATATGCAACAATATTTGTGTCGCTGGATGCTTTTCCTTACGCCTATAAGGATCCGTGCGCTTCCTTAGCATTTGTGTGCAGGCACGGCCGACGTCGCGGGCGCCGAACTTTTCTGTGCGCGCGAAACAAGCTGAAGTTGCTCTGGTAGGTGTATTTGAACATGGGCTACCCGAATATGCAACAATATTCGGGTCGTTGGATGCTTTCCCCTAAACCTATAAGGATCCGTGGGCTTCCTTAGAATTTGTGTGCAGGCACGGCTGACGTCGCGGGCGCCGAACTTTTCTGTGCGCGCGAACCAAGCTGAAGTTGCTCTGGTAGGTGTATTTGAACATGGGCCATCTGAATATGCAACAAAATTGGGGTCGTTGGATATTTTCCCTACGCCTATAGGGATCCGTGCGCTTCCTTAGCATTTGGGGGCAGGCACGGCCGTCGTCGCGGGCGCCGAACTTTTCTGTGCGCGCAAACCAAGCTGTAGTTGCTCTGGTAGGTGTATTTGAACATGGGCCATTTGAATATGCAACAATATCCGGGTCGTTGGATGCTTTCCCCTACGCCTATAGGGATCCGTGCGCTTCCTTAGCATTTGGGGGCAGGCACGGCCGTCGTCGCGGGCGCCGAACTTTTCTGTGCGCGCCAACCAAGCTGAAGTTGCTCTGGTAGGTGTATTTGAACATGGGCCACCTAAATATGCAACAATATCCGGGTCGTTGGATGCTTTCCCCTACGCCTATAGGGATCCGTGCGCTTCCTTAGCATTTGGGGGCAGGCACGGCCGTCGTCGCGGGCGTCGAACTTTTCTGTGCGCGCGAACCAAGCCGAAGTTGCTCTGGTAGGTGTATTTGAACATTGGCCATTCGAATATGCAACAATATCCGGGTCGTTGGATGCTTTCCCCTACGCCTATAGGGATCCGTGCGCTTCCTTAGCATTTGGGGGCAGGCACGGCCGTCGTCGCGGGCGCCGAACTTTTCTGTGCACGCGAACCAAGCTGAAGTTGCTCTGGTAGGTGTATTTGAACATGGGCCACCTAAATATGCAACAATATCCGGGTCGTTGGATGCTTTTCCCTACGCCTATAGGGATCCGTGGGCTTCCTTAGCATTTGTGTGCAGGCACGGCCGAAGTCGCGGGCGCCGAACTTTTCTGTGCGCGCGAACCAAGCTGAAGTTGCTCTGGTAGGTGTATTTGAACATGGGCCACCCGAATATGCAACAATATTCGGGTCGTTGGATGCTTTCCCCTACGCCTATAGGGATCCGTGCGCTTCCTTAGCATTTGGGGGCAGGCACGGCCGTCGTCGCGGGCGCCGAACTTTTATGTGCGCGCGAACCAAGCTGAAGTTGCTCTGGTAGGTGTATTTGAACATGGGCCACCCGAATATGCAACAATATCGGGTCGTTGGACGCTTTTCCTTACGCCTATATGGATCCGTGAGCTTCCTTAGAATTTGTGTGCAGGCACGGCCGACGTCGCGGGCGCCGAACTTTTCTGTGCGCGCGAACCAAGCTGAAGTTGCTCTGGTAGGTGTATTTGAACATGGGCCACCCGAATATGCAACAATATTCGGGTCGTTGGATGCTTTCCCCTACGCCTATAGGGATCCGTGCGCTTCCTTAGCATTTGGGGGCAGGCACGGCCGTCGTCGCGGGCGCCGAACTTTTATGTGCGCGCGAACCAAGCTGAAGTTGCTCTGGTAGGTGTATTTGAACATGGGCCACCCGAATATGCAACAATATCGGGTCGTTGGACGCTTTTCCTTACGCCTATATGGATCCGTGAGCTTCCTTAGAATTTGTGTGCAGGCACGGCCGACGTCGCGGGCGCCGAACTTTTCTGTGCGCGCGAACCAAGCTGAAGTTGCTCTGGTAGGTGTATTTGAACATGGGCCATCTGAATATGCAACAATATTGGGGTCGTTGGATGTTTTCCCTACGCCTATAGGGATCCGTGCGCTTCCTTAGCATTTGGGGGCAGGCACGGCCGTCGTCGCGGGCGACGAACTTTTCTGTGCGCGCGAACCAAGCTGTAGTTACTCTGGTAGGTGTATTTGAACATGGGCCATTCGAATATGCAACAATATCCGGGTCGTTGGATGCTTTCCCCTACGCCTATAGGGATCCGTGCTCTTCCTTAGCATTTGGGGGCAGGCACGGCCGTCGTCGCGGGCGCCGAACTTTTATGTGCGCGCGAACCAAGCTGAAGTTGCTCTGGTAGGTGTATTTGAACATGGGCCACCCGAATATGCAACAATATCCGGGTCGTTGGATGCTTTCCCCTACGCCTATAGGGATCCGTGCGCTTCCTTAGCATTTGGGGGCAGGCACGGCCGTCGTCGCGGGCGTCGAACTTTTCTGTGCGCGCGAACCAAGCCGAAGTTGCTCTGGTAGGTGTATTTGAACATTGGCCATTCGAATATGCAACAATATCCGGGTCGTTGGATGCTTTCCCCTACGCCTATAGGGATCCGTGCGCTTCCTTAGCATTTGGGGGCAGGCACGGCCGTCGTCGCGGGCGCGGAACTTTTCTGTGCACGCGAACCAAGCTGAAGTTGCTCTGGTAGGTGTATTTGAACATGGGCCACCTAAATATGCAACAATATCCGGGTCGTTGGATGCTTTTCCCTACGCCTATAGGGATCCGTGAGCTTCCTTAGCATTTGTGTGCAGGCACGGCCGACGTCGCGGGCGCCGAACTTTTCTGTGCGCGCGAACCAAGCTGAAGTTGCTCTGGTAGGTGTATTTGAACATGGGCCACCCGAATATGCAACAATATCCGGGTCGTTGGATGCTTTCCCCTACGCCTATAGGGATCTGTGCGCTTCCTTAGCATTTGGGGGCAGGCACGGCCGTCGTCGCGGGCGCCGAACTTTTCTGTGCGCGCGAACCAAGCTGAAGTTGCTCTGGTAGGTGTATTTGAACATGGGACACCCAAATATGCAACAATATCCGTGTCCTTGTATGCTTTTCCCTACGCCTATAGGGATCCGTGCGCTTCCTTAGCATTTGGGGGCAGGCACGGCCGTCGTCGCGGGCGCCGAACTTTTCTGTGCGCGCGAACCAAGCTGAAGTTGCTCTGGTAGGTGTATTTGAACATGGGCCACCCGAATATGCAACAATATCGGGTCGTTGGACGCTTTTCCTTACGCCTATATGGATCCGTGAGCTTCCTTAGAATTTGTGTGCAGGCACGGCCGACGTCGCGGGCGCCGAACTTTTCTGTGCGCGCGAACCAAGCTGAAGTTGCTCTGGTAGGTGTATTTGAACATGGGCCATCTGAATATGCAACAATATTGGGGTCGTTGGATGTTTTCCCTACGCCTATAGGGATCCGTGCGCTTCCTTAGCATTTGGGGGCAGGCACGGCCGTCGTCGCGGGCGACGAACTTTTCTGTGCGCGCGAACCAAGCTGTAGTTACTCTGGTAGGTGTATTTGAACATGGGCCATTCGAATATGCAACAATATCCGGGTCGTTGGATGCTTTCCCCTACGCCTATAGGGATCCGTGCTCTTCCTTAGCATTTGGGGGCAGGCACGGCCGTCGTCGCGGGCGCCGAACTTTTATGTGCGCGCGAACCAAGCTGAAGTTGCTCTGGTAGGTGTATTTGAACATGGGCCACCCGAATATGCAACAATATCCGGGTCGTTGGATGCTTTTCCCTACGCCTATAGGGATCCGTGCGCTTCCTTAGCATTTGGGGGCAGGCACGGCCGTCGTCGCGGGCGCCGAACTTTTCTGTGCACGCGAACCAAGCTGAAGTTGCTCTGGTAGGTGTATTTGAACATGGGCCACCTAAATATGCAACAATATCCGGGTCGTTGGATGCTTTTCCCTACGCCTATAGGGATCCGTGGGCTTCCTTAGCATTTGTGTGCAGGCACGGCCGACGTCGCGGGCGCCGAACTTTTCTGTGCGCGCGAACCAAGCTGAAGTTGCTTTGGTAGGTGTATTTGAACATGGGCCACCCGAATATGCAACAATATCCGGGTCGTTGGATGCTTTTCCCTACGCCTATAGGGATCCGTGCGCTTCCTTAGCATTTGTGTGCAGGCACGGCCGACGTCGCGGGCGCCGAACTTTTCTGTGCGCGCGAACCAAGCTGAAGTTGCTTTGGTAGGTGTATTTGAACATGGGCCATGTGAATATGCAACAATATCCGGGTCGTTGGATGCTTTCCCCTACGCCTATAGGGATCCGTGCGCTTCCTTAGCATTTGTGTGCAGGCACGGCCGACGTCGCGGGCGCCGAACTTTTCTGTGCGCGCGAACCAAGCTGAAGTTGCTCTGGTAGGTGTATTTGAACATGGGCCATTTGAATATGCAACAATATTCGGGTCGTTGGATGCTTTCCCCTACGCCTATAGGGATCCGTGCGCTTCCTTAGCATTTGGGGGCAGGCACGGCCGTCGTCGCGGGCGCCGAACTTTTCTGTGCGCGCGAACCAAGCTGAAGTTGCTCTGGTAGGTGTATTTGAACATGGGCCACCCGAATATGCAACAATATCGGGTCGTTGGACGCTTTTCCTTACGCCTATATGGATCCGTGAGCTTCCTTAGAATTTGTGTGCAGGCACGGCCGACGTCGCGGGCGCCGAACTTTTCTGTGCGCGCGAACCAAGCTGAAGTTGCTCTGGTAGGTGTATTTGAACATGGGCCATCTGAATATGCAACAATATTGGGGTCGTTGGATGTTTTCCCTACGCCTATAGGGATCCGTGCGCTTCCTTAGCATTTGGGGGCAGGCACGGCCGTCGTCGCGGGCGACGAACTTTTCTGTGCGCGCGAACCAAGCTGTAGTTACTCTGGTAGGTGTATTTGAACATGGGCCATTCGAATATGCAACAATATCCGGGTCGTTGGATGCTTTCCCCTACGCCTATAGGGATCCGTGCTCTTCCTTAGCATTTGGGGGCAGGCACGGCCGTCGTCGCGGGCGCCGAACTTTTATGTGCGCGCGAACCAAGCTGAAGTTGCTCTGGTAGGTGTATTTGAACATGGGCCATCTGAATATGCAACAATATCCGGGTCGTTGGATGCTTTCCCCACGCCTATAGGGATCCGTGCGCTTCCTTAGCATTTGGGGGCAGGCACGACCGTCGTCGCGGGCGCCGAACTTTTCTGTGCACACCAACCAAGCTGAAGTTGCTCTGGTAGGTGTATTTGAGCATGGGCCACCTAAATATGCAACAATATCCGGGTCGTTGGATGCTTTCCCCTACGCCTATAGGGATCCGTGCGCTTCCTTAGCATTTGGGGGCAGGCACGGCCGTCGTCGCGGGCGCCGAACTTTTCTGTGCGCGCGAACCAAGCTGAAGTTGCTCTGGTAGGTGTATTTGAACATGGGCCATTTGAATATGCAACAATATCCGGGTCGTTGGATGCTTTCCCCTACGCCTGTAGGGATCCGTGCGCTTCCTTAGCATTTGGGGGCAGGCACGGCCGTCGTCGCGGGCGCCGAACTTTTCTGTGCGCGCGAACCAAGCTGAAGTTGCTCTGGTAGGTGTATTTGAACATGGGCCATTTGAATATGCAACAACATCCGGGTCGTTGGATGCTTTCCCCTACGCCTGTAGGGATCCGTGCGCTTCCTTAGCATTTGGGGGCAGGCACGGCCGTCGTCGCGGGCGCCGAACTTTTCTGTGCGCGCGAACCAAGCTGAAGTTGCTCTGGTAGGTGTATTTGAACATGGGCCATTTGAATATGCAACAATATCCGGGTCGTTGGATGCTTTCCCCTACGCCTGTAGGGATCCGTGCGCTTCCTTAGCATTTGGGGGCAGGCACGGCCGTCGTCGCGGGCGCCGAACTTTTCTGTGCGCGCGAACCAAGCTGAAGTTGCTCTGGTAGGTGTATTTGAACATGGGCCATTTGAATATGCAACAATATCCGGGTCGTTGGATGCTTTCCCCTACGCCTATAGGGATCCGTGCGCTTCCTTAGCATTTGGGGGCAGGCACGGCCGTCGTCGCGGGCGCCGAACTTTTCTGTGCGCGCGAACCAAGCTGAAGTTGCTCTGGTAGGTGTATTTGAACATGGGCCATTTGAATATGCAACAATATCCGGGTCGTTGGATGCTTTCCCCTACGCCTATAGGGATCCGTGCGCTTCCTTAGCATTTGGGGGCAGGCACGGCCGTCGTCGCGGGCGCCGAACTTTTCTGTGCGCGCGAACCAAGCTGAAGTTGCTTTGGTAGGTGTATTTGAACATGGGCCATGTGAATATGCAACAATATCCGGGTCGTTGGATGCTTTCCCCTACGCCTATAGGGATCCGTGCGCTTCCTTAGCATTTGGGGGCAGGCACGGCCGTCGTCGCGGGCGCCGAACTTTTCTGTGCGCGCGAACCAAGCTGAAGTTGCTCTGGTAGGTGTATTTGAACATGGGCCATTTGAATATGCAACAATATTCGGGTCGTTGGATGCTTTCCCCTACGCCTATAGGGATCCGTGCGCTTCCTTAGCATTTGGGGGCAGGCACGGCCGTCGTCGCGGGCGCCGAACTTTTCTGTGCGCGCGAACCAAGCTGAAGTTGCTCTGGTAGGTGTATTTGAACATGGGCCACCCGAATATGCAACAATATTCGGGTCGTTGGATGCTTTCCCCTACGCCTATAGGGATCCGTGCGCTTCCTTAGCATTTGGGGGCAGGCACGGCCGTCGTCGCGGGCGCCGAACTTTTCTGTGCGCGCGAACCAAGCTGAAGTTGCTCTGGTAGGTGTATTTGAACATGGGCCACCCGAATATGCAACAATATTCGGGTCGTTGGATGCTTTCCCCTACGCCTATAGGGATCTGTGCGCTTCCTTAGCATTTGGGGGCAGGCACGGCCGTCGTCGCGGGCGCCGAACTTTTCTGTGCGCGCGAACCAAGCTGAAGTTGCTCTGGTAGGTGTATTTGAACATGGGCCACCCGAATATGCAACAATATTCGGGTCGTTGGATGCTTTTCCCTACGCCTATAGGGATCCGTGCGCTTCCTTAGCATTTGGGGGCAGGCACGGCCGTCGTCGCTGGCGCCGAACTTTTCTGTGCGCGCGAACCAAGCTGAAGTTGCTCTGGTAGGTGTATTTGAACATGGGCCACCCAAATATGCATCAATATTTGTGTCGCTGGACGCTTTTCTTTACACCTATAGGGATCCGTGAGCTTCCTTAACATTTGTGTGCAGGCACGGCCGTCGTCGCGGGCGCCGAACTATTCTGTTCTCGCGAACCAAGCTGAAGTTGCTCTGGTAGGTGTATTTGAACATGGGCCATCTGAATATGCAACAATATTGGGGTCGTTGTATGCTTTCCCCTACGCCTATAGGGATCCGTGCGCTTCCTTAGCATTTGAGGGCAGGCACGGCCGTCGTCGCGGGCGCCGAACTTTTCTGTGCGCGCGAATCAAGCTGAATTTGCTCTGGTAGGTGTATTTGAACATGGGCCATCTGAATATGCAACAATATTGGGGTCGTTGGATGCTTTCCCCTACGCCTATAGACATCCGTGCGCTTCCTTAGCATTTGGGGGCAGGCACGGCCGTCGTCGCAGGCGTCGAACTTTTTTGTGCGCGCGAACCAAGCTGAAGTTTCTCTGGTAGGTGTATTTGAACATGGGCCACCCGAATATGCAACAATATTCGGGTCGCTGGATGCTTTTCCCTACGCCTATAGGGATCCGTGGGCTTCCTTAGCATTTGTGTGCAGGCACGGCCGACGTCGCGAGCGCCGAACTTTTCTGTGCGCGCGAACCAGGCTGAAGTTGCTCTGGTAGGTGTATTTGAACATGGGCCACCCGAATATGCAACAATATTCGGGTCGTTGGATGCTTTCCCCTACGCCTATAGGGATCCGTGCGCTTCCTTAGCATTTGGGGGCAGACACGGCCGTCATCGCGGGCGCCAAACTTTTCTGTGCGCGCGAACCAAGCTGAAGTTGCTCTGGTAGGTGTATTTGAACATGGGCCATCTGAATATGCAACAATATTGGGGTCTTTGGATGCTTTCCCCTACGCCTATAGGGATCTGTGCGCTTCCTTAGCATTTGGGGGCAGGCACGGCCGTCGTCGCGGGCGCCGAACTTTTCTGTGCGCGCGAACCAAGCTGAAGTTGCTCTGGTAGGTATATTTGAACATGGGCCATCTGAATATGCAACAATATTGGGGTAATTAGATGCTTTCCCTTACGCCTATAGGGATCCGTGCGCTTCCTTAGCATTTGGGGGCAGGCACGGCCGTCGTCGCGGGCGCCGAACTTTTCTGTGCGCGCGAACCAAGCTGAAGTTGCTCTGGTAGGTGTATATGAACATGGGCCACCTAAATATGCAACAATATCCGGGTCGTTGGATGCTTTTCCCTACGCCTATAGGGATCCGTGCGCTTCCTTAGCATTTGGGGGCAGGCACAGCCGTCGTCGCGGGCGCCGAACTTTTCTGTGCGCGCGAACCAAGCTGAAGTTGCTCTGGTAGGTGTATTTGAACATGGGCCACCCCAATATACAACAATATCGGGTCGCTGGACGCTTTTCCTTACGCCTATAGGGATCCGTGAGCTTCCATAGCATTTGAGTGCAGGCACGGCCATCGTCGCGGGCGCCGAACTATTCTGTTCTCGCGAACCAAGCTGAAGTTGCTCTGATAGGTGTATTTGAACATGGGCCACCCCAATATGCATCAATATTTGTGTCGCTGGACGCTTTTCTTTACGCCTATAGGGATCCGTGAGCTTCCTTAACATTTGTGTGCAGGCACGGCCGTCATCGCAGACGCCGAACTATTCTGTTCTCGCGAACCAAGCTGAAGTTGCTCTGATAGGTGTATTTGAACATGGGCCACCCCAATATGCAACAATATTTGTGTCGCTGGACGCTTTTCCTTACGCCTATAAGGATCCGTGCGCTTCCTTAGCATTTGTGTGCAGGCACGGCCGACGTCGCGGGCGCCGAACTTTTCTGTGCACGCGAACCAAGCTGAAGTTGCTCTGGTAGGTGTATTTGAACATGGGCCACCTAAATATGCAACAATATCCGGGTCGTTGGATGCTTTTCCCTACGCCTATAGGGATCCGTGGGCTTCCTTAGCATTTGTGTGCAGGCACGGCCGACGTCGCGGGCGCCGAACTTTTCTGTGCGCGCGAACCAAGCTGAAGTTGCTCTGGTAGGTGTATTTGAACATGGGCCACCCGAATATGCAACAATATCCGGGTCGTTGGATGCTTTTCCCTACGCCTATAGGGATCCGTGCGCTTCCTTAGCATTTGTGTGCAGGCACGGCCGACGTCGCGGGCGCCGAACTTTTCTGTGCGCGCGAACCAAGCTGAAGTTGCTCTGGTAGGTGTATTTGAACATGGGCCACCCGAATATGCAACAATATTCGGGTCGTTGGATGCTTTCCCCTACGCCTATAGGGATCCGTGCGCTTCCTTAACATTTGGGGGCAGGCACGGCCGTCGTCGCGGGCGCCGAACTTTTATGTGCGCGCGAACCAAGCTGAAGTTGCTCTGGTAGGTGTATTTGAACATGGGCCACCCGAATATGCAACAATATCCGGGTCGTTGGATGCTTTTCCCTACGCCTATAGGGATCCGTGCGCTTCCTTAGCATTTGGGGGCAGGCACGGCCGACGTCGCGGGCGCCGAACTTTTCTGTGCGCGCGAACCAAGCTGAAGTTGCTCTGGTAGGTGTATTTGAACATGGGCCATCTGAATATGCAACAATATTGGGGTCGTTGGATGTTTTCCCTACGCCTATAGGGATCCGTGCGCTTCCTTAGCATTTGGGGGCAGGCACGGCCGTCGTCGCGGGCGCCGAACTTTTCTGTGCGCGCAAACCAAGCTGTAGTTGCTCTGGTAGGTGTATTTGAACATGGGCCATTTGAATATGCAACAATATCCGGGTCGTTGGATGCTTTCCCCTACGCCTATAGGGATCCGTGCGCTTCCTTAGCATTTGGGGGCAGGCACGGCCGTCGTCGCGGGCGCCGAACTTTTCTGTGCGCGCCAACCAAGCTGAAGTTGCTCTGGTAGGTGTATTTGAACATGGGCCACCTAAATATGCAACAATATCCGGGTCGTTGGATGCTTTCCCCTACGCCTATAGGGATCCGTGCGCTTCCTTAGCATTTGGGGGCAGGCACGGCCGTCGTCGCGGGCGTCGAACTTTTCTGTGCGCGCGAACCAAGCCGAAGTTGCTCTGGTAGGTGTATTTGAACATTGGCCATTCGAATATGCAACAATATCCGGGTCGTTGGATGCTTTTCCCTACGCCTATAGGGATCCGTGCGCTTCCTTAGCATTTGGGGGCAGGCACGGCCGACGTCGCGGGCGCCGAACTTTTCTGTGCGCGCGAACCAAGCTGAAGTTGCTCTGGTAGGTGTATTTGAACATGGGCCATCTGAATATGCAACAATATTGGGGTCGTTGGATGTTTTCCCTACGCCTATAGGGATCCGTGCGCTTCCTTAGCATTTGGGGGCAGGCACGGCCGTCGTCGCGGGCGCCGAACTTTTCTGTGCGCGCAAACCAAGCTGTAGTTGCTCTGGTAGGTGTATTTGAACATGGGCCATTTGAATATGCAACAATATCCGGGTCGTTGGATGCTTTCCCCTACGCCTATAGGGATCCGTGCGCTTCCTTAGCATTTGGGGGCAGGCACGGCCGTCGTCGCGGGCGCCGAACTTTTCTGTGCGCGCCAACCAAGCTGAAGTTGCTCTGGTAGGTGTATTTGAACATGGGCCACCTAAATATGCAACAATATCCGGGTCGTTGGATGCTTTCCCCTACGCCTATAGGGATCCGTGCGCTTCCTTAGCATTTGGGGGCAGGCACGGCCGTCGTCGCGGGCGTCGAACTTTTCTGTGCGCGCGAACCAAGCCGAAGTTGCTCTGGTAGGTGTATTTGAACATTGGCCATTCGAATATGCAACAATATCCGGGTCGTTGGATGCTTTCCCCTACGCCTATAGGGATCCGTGCGCTTCCTTAGCATTTGGGGGCAGGCACGGCCGTCGTCGCGGGCGCCGAACTTTTCTGTGCACGCGAACCAAGCTGAAGTTGCTCTGGTAGGTGTATTTGAACATGGGCCACCTAAATATGCAACAATATCCGGGTCGTTGGATGCTTTTCCCTACGCCTATAGGGATCCGTGGGCTTCCTTAGCATTTGTGTGCAGGCACGGCCGACGTCGCGGGCGCCGAACTTTTCTGTGCGCGCGAACCAAGCTGAAGTTGCTCTGGTAGGTGTATTTGAACATGGGCCACCCGAATATGCAACAATATCCGGGTCGTTGGATGCTTTTCCCTACGCCTATAGGGATCCGTGCGCTTCCTTAGCATTTGTGTGCAGGCACGGCCGACGTCGCGGGCGCCGAACTTTTCTGTGCGCGCGAACCAAGCTGAAGTTGCTCTGGTAGGTGTATTTGAACATGGGCCACCCGAATATGCAACAATATTCGGGTCGTTGGATGCTTTCCCCTACGCCTATAGGGATCCGTGCGCTTCCTTAGCATTTGGGGGCAGGCACGGCCGTCGTCGCGGGCGCCGAACTTTTATGTGCGCGCGAACCAAGCTGAAGTTGCTCTGGTAGGTGTATTTGAACATGGGCCACCCGAATATGCAACAATATCCGGGTCGTTGGATGCTTTTCCCTACGCCTATAGGGATCCGTGCGCTTCCTTAGCATTTGGGGGCAGGCACGGCCGTCGTCGCGGGCGCCGAACTTTTCTGTGCGCGCCAACCAAGCTGAAGTTGCTCTGGTAGGTGTATTTGAACATGGGACACCCAAATATGCAACAATATCCGTGTCCTTGGATGCTTTTCCCTACGCCTATAGGGATCCGTGCGCTTCCTTAGCATTTGGGGGCAGGCACGGCCGTCGTCGCGGGCGCCGAACTTTTCTGTGCGCGCGAACCAAGCTGAAGTTGCTCTGGTAGGTGTATTTGAACATGGGCCACCCGAATATGCAACAATATCGGGTCGTTGGACGCTTTTCCTTACGCCTATATGGATCCGTGAGCTTCCTTAGAATTTGTGTGCAGGCACGGCCGACGTCGCGGGCGCCGAACTTTTCTGTGCGCGCGAACCAAGCTGAAGTTGCTCTGGTAGGTGTATTTGAACATGGGCCATCTGAATATGCAACAACATTGGGGTCGTTGGATGTTTTCCCTACGCCTATAGGGATCCGTGCGCTTCCTTAGCATTTGGGGGCAGGCACGGCCGTCGTCGCGGGCGACGAACTTTTCTGTGCGCGCGAACCAAGCTGTAGTTACTCTGGTAGGTGTATTTGAACATGGGCCATTCGAATATGCAACAATATCCGGGTCGTTGGATGCTTTCCCCTACGCCTATAGGGATCCGTGCTCTTCCTTAGCATTTGGGGGCAGGCACGGCCGTCGTCGCGGGCGCCGAACTTTTATGTGCGCGCGAACCAAGCTGAAGTTGCTCTGGTAGGTGTATTTGAACATGGGCCACCCGAATATGCAACAATATTCGGGTCGTTGGATGCTTTCCCCTACGCCTATAGGGATCCGTGCGCTTCCTTAGCATTTGGGGGCAGGCACGGCCGTCGTCGCGGGCGCCGAACTTTTATGTGCGCGCGAACCAAGCTGAAGTTGCTCTGGTAGGTGTATTTGAACATGGGCCACCCGAATATGCAACAATATCCGGGTCGTTGGATGCTTTTCCCTACGCCTATAGGGATCCGTGCGCTTCCTTAGCATTTGGGGGCAGGCACGGCCGTCGTCGCGGGCGCCGAACTTTTCTGTGCGCGCGAACCAAGCTGAAGTTGCTCTGGTAGGTGTATTTGAACATGGGACACCCGAATATGCAACAATATCCGTGTCCTTGGATGCTTTTCCCTACGCCTATAGGGATCCGTGCGCTTCCTTAGCATTTGGGGGCAGGCACGGCCGTCGTCGCGGGCGCCGAACTTTTCTGTGCACGCGAACCAAGCTGAAGTTGCTCTGGTAGGTGTATTTGAACATGGGCCACCTAAATATGCAACAATATCCGGGTCGTTGGATGCTTTTCCCTACGCCTATAGGGATCCGTGGGCTTCCTTAGCATTTGTGTGCAGGCACGGCCGACGTCGCGGGCGCCGAACTTTTCTGTGCGCGCGAACCAAGCTGAAGTTGCTCTGGTAGGTGTATTTGAACATGGGCCACCCGAATATGCAACAATATCCGGGTCGTTGGATGCTTTTCCCTACGCCTATAGGGATCCGTGCGCTTCCTTAGCATTTGTGTGCAGGCACGGCCGACGTCGCGGGCGCCGAACTTTTCTGTGCGCGCGAACCAAGCTGAAGTTGCTCTGGTAGGTGTATTTGAACATGGGCCACCCGAATATGCAACAATATTCGGGTCGTTGGATGCTTTCCCCTACGCCTATAGGGATCCGTGCGCTTCCTTAACATTTGGGGGCAGGCACGGCCGTCGTCGCGGGCGCCGAACTTTTATGTGCGCGCGAACCAAGCTGAAGTTGCTCTGGTAGGTGTATTTGAACATTGGCCATTCGAATATGCAACAATATCCGGGTCGTTGGATGCTTTTCCCTACGCCTATAGGGATCCGTGCGCTTCCTTAGCATTTGGGGGCAGGCACGGCCGACGTCGCGGGCGCCGAACTTTTCTGTGCGCGCGAACCAAGCTGAAGTTGCTCTGGTAGGTGTATTTGAACATGGGCCATCTGAATATGCAACAATATTGGGGTCGTTGGATGTTTTCCCTACGCCTATAGGGATCCGTGCGCTTCCTTAGCATTTGGGGGCAGGCACGGCCGTCGTCGCGGGCGCCGAACTTTTCTGTGCGCGCAAACCAAGCTGTAGTTGCTCTGGTAGGTGTATTTGAACATGGGCCATTTGAATATGCAACAATATCCGGGTCGTTGGATGCTTTCCCCTACGCCTATAGGGATCCGTGCGCTTCCTTAGCATTTGGGGGCAGGCACGGCCGTCGTCGCGGGCGCCGAACTTTTCTGTGCGCGCCAACCAAGCTGAAGTTGCTCTGGTAGGTGTATTTGAACATGGGCCACCTAAATATGCAACAATATCCGGGTCGTTGGATGCTTTCCCCTACGCCTATAGGGATCCGTGCGCTTCCTTAGCATTTGGGGGCAGGCACGGCCGTCGTCGCGGGCGTCGAACTTTTCTGTGCGTGCGAACCAAGCCGAAGTTGCTCTGGTAGGTGTATTTGAACATTGGCCATTCGAATATGCAACAATATCCGGGTCGTTGGATGCTTTCCCCTACGCCTATAGGGATCCGTGCGCTTCCTTAGCATTTGGGGGCAGGCACGGCCGTCGTCGCGGGCGCCGAACTTTTCTGTGCACGCGAACCAAGCTGAAGTTGCTCTGGTAGGTGTATTTGAACATGGGCCACCTAAATATGCAACAATATCCGGGTCGTTGGATGCTTTTCCCTACGCCTATAGGGATCCGTGGGCTTCCTTAGCATTTGTGTGCAGGCACGGCCGACGTCGCGGGCGCCGAACTTTTCTGTGCGCGCGAACCAAGCTGAAGTTGCTCTGGTAGGTGTATTTGAACATGGGCCACCCGAATATGCAACAATATCCGGGTCGTTGGATGCTTTTCCCTACGCCTATAGGGATCCGTGCGCTTCCTTAGCATTTGTGTGCAGGCACGGCCGACGTCGCGGGCGCCGAACTTTTCTGTGCGCGCGAACCAAGCTGAAGTTGCTCTGGTAGGTGTATTTGAACATGGGCCACCCGAATATGCAACAATATTCGGGTCGTTGGATGCTTTCCCCTACGCCTATAGGGATCCGTGCGCTTCCTTAGCATTTGGGGGCAGGCACGGCCGTCGTCGCGGGCGCCGAACTTTTCTGTGCGCGCGAACCAAGCTGAAGTTGCTCTGGTAGGTGTATTTGAACATGGGCCACCCGAATATGCAACAATATCCGGGTCGTTGGATGCTTTTCCCTACGCCTATAGGGATCCGTGCGCTTCCTTAGCATTTGGGGGCAGGCACGGCCGTCGTCGCGGGCGCCGAACTTTTCTGTGCGCGCGAACCAAGCTGAAGTTGCTCTGGTAGGTGTATTTGAACATGGGACACCCAAATATGCAACAATATCCGTGTCCTTGGATGCTTTTCCCTACGCCTATAGGGATCCGTGCGCTTCCTTAGCATTTGGGGGCAGGCACGGCCGTCGTCGCGGGCGCCGAACTTTTCTGTGCGCGCGAACCAAGCTGAAGTTGCTCTGGTAGGTGTATTTGAACATGGGCCACCCGAATATGCAACAATATCGGGTCGTTGGACGCTTTTCCTTACGCCTATATGGATCCGTGAGCTTCCTTAGAATTTGTGTGCAGGCACGGCCGACGTCGCGGGCGCCGAACTTTTCTGTGCGCGCGAACCAAGCTGAAGTTGCTCTGGTAGGTGTATTTGAACATGGGCCATCTGAATATGCAACAACATTGGGGTCGTTGGATGTTTTCCCTACGCCTATAGGGATCCGTGCGCTTCCTTAGCATTTGGGGGCAGGCACGGCCGTCGTCGCGGGCGACGAACTTTTCTGTGCGCGCGAACCAAGCTGAAGTTGCTCTGGTAGGTGTATTTGAACATGGGCCACCCGAATATGCAACAATATCCGGGTCGTTGGATGTTTTCCCTACGCCTATAGGGATCCGTGCGCTTCCTTAGCATTTGGGGGCAGGCACGGCCGTCGTCGCGGGCGCCGAACTTTTATGTGCGCGCGAACCAAGCTGAAGTTGCTCTGGTAGGTGTATTTGAACATGGGCCACCCGAATATGCAACAATATTCGGGTCGTTGGATGCTTTCCCCTACGCCTATAGGGATCCGTGCGCTTCCTTAGCATTTGGGGGCAGGCACGGCCGTCGTCGCGGGCGCCGAACTTTTATGTGCGCGCGAACCAAGCTGAAGTTGCTCTGGTAGGTGTATTTGAACATGGGACACCCGAATATGCAACAATATCCGGGTCGTTGGATGCTTTTCCCTACGCCTATAGGGATCCGTGCGCTTCCTTAGCATTTGGGGGCAGGCACGGCCGTCGTCGCGGGCGCCGAACTTTTCTGTGCGCGCGAACCAAGCTGAAGTTGCTCTGGTAGGTGTATTTGAACATGGGACACCCGAATATGCAACAATATCCGTGTCCTTGGATGCTTTTCCCTACGCCTATAGGGATCCGTGCGCTTCCTTAGCATTTGGGGGCAGGCACGGCCGACGTCGCGGGCGCCGAACTTTTCTGTGCACGCGAACCAAGCTGAAGTTGCTCTGGTAGGTGTATTTGAACATGGGCCACCTAAATATGCAACAATATCCGGGTCGTTGGATGCTTTTCCCTACGCCTATAGGGATCCGTGGGCTTCCTTAGCATTTGTGTGCAGGCACGGCCGACGTCGCGGGCGCCGAACTTTTCTGTGCGCGCGAACCAAGCTGAAGTTGCTCTGGTAGGTGTATTTGAACATGGGCCACCTCAATATGCAACAATCTCCGGGTCGTTGGATGCTTTTCCCTACGCCTATAGGGATCCGTGCGCTTCCTTAGCATTTGTGTGCAGGCACGGCCGACGTCGCGGGCGCCGAACTTTTCTGTGCGCGCGAACCAAGCTGAAGTTGCTCTGGTAGGTGTATTTGAACATGGGCCACCCGAATATGCAACAATATCCGGGTCGTTGGATGCTTTTCCCTACGCCTATAGGGATCCGTGCGCTTCCTTAGCATTTGTGTGCAGGCACGGCCGACGTCGCGGGCGCCGAACTTTTCTGTGCGCGCGAACCAAGCTGAAGTTGCTCTGGTAGGTGTATTTGAACATGGGCCACCCGAATATGCAACAATATTCGGGTCGTTGGATGCTTTCCCCTACGCCTATAGGGATCCGTGCGCTTCCTTAACATTTGGGGGCAGGCACGGCCGACGTCGCGGGCGCCGAACTTTTCTGTGCGCGCGAACCAAGCTGAATTTGCTCTGGTAGGTGTATTTGAACATGGGCCATCTGAATATGCAACAATATCCGGGTCGTTGGATGTTTTCCCTACGCCTATAGGGATCCGTGCGCTTCCTTAGCATTTGGGGGCAGGCACGGCCGTCGTCGCGGGCGCCGAAATTTTCTGTGCACGCCAACCAAGCTGAATTTGCTCTGGTAGGTGTATTTGAACATGGGCCACCTAAATATGCAACAATATCCGGGTCGTTGGATGCTTTCCCCTACGCCTATAGGGATCCGTGCGCTTCCTTAGCATTTGGGGGCAGGCACGGCCGTCGTCGCGGGCGCCGAAATTTTCTGTGCGCGCGAACCAAGCTGAAGTTGCTCTGGTAGGTGTATTTGAACATGGGCCACCTAAATATGCAACAATATCCGGGTCGTTGGATGCTTTCCCCTACGCCTATAGGGATCCGTGCGCTTCCTTAGCATTTGGGGGCAGGCACGGCCGTCGTCGCGGGCGCCGAAATTTTCTGTGCGCGCGAACCAAGCTGAAGTTGCTCTGGTAGGTGTATTTGAACATGGGCCACCTAAATATGCAACAATATCCGGGTCGTTGGATGCTTTCCCCTACGGCTATAGGGATCCGTGCGCTTCCTTAGCATTTGGGGGCAGGCACGGCCGTCGTCGCGGGCGCCGAACTTTTCTGTGCGCGCGAACCAAGCTGAAGTTGCTCTGGTAGGTGTATTTGAACATGGGCCACCTAAATATGCAACAATATCCGGGTCGTTGGATGCTTTCCCCTACGGCTATAGGGATCCGTGCGCTTCCTTAGCATTTGGGGGCAGGCACGGCCGTCGTCGCGGGCGCCGAACTTTTCTGTGCGCGCGAACCAAGCTGAAGTTGCTCTGGTAGGTGTATTTGAACATGGGCCACCTAAATATGCAACAATATCCGGGTCGTTGGATGCTTTCCCCTACGCCTATAGGGATCCGTGCGCTTCCTTAGCATTTGGGGGCAGGCACGGCCGTCGTCGCGGGCGCCGAACTTTTCTGTGCGCGCGAACCAAGCTGAAGTTGCTCTGGTAGGTGTATTTGAACATGGGCCATTTGAATATGCAACAATATCCGGGTCGTTGGATGCTTTCCCCTACGCCTATAGGGATCCGTGCGCTTCCTTAGCATTTGGGGGCAGGCACGGCCGTCGTCGCGGGCGCCGAACTTTTCTGTGCGCGCGAACCAAGCTGAAGTTGCTCTGGTAGGTGTATTTGAACATGGGCCATTTGAATATGCAACAATATCCGGGTCGTTGGATGCTTTCCCCTACGCCTATAGGGATCCGTGCGCTTCCTTAGCATTTGGGGGCAGGCACGGCCGTCGTCGCGGGCGCCGAACTTTTCTGTGCGCGCGAACCAAGCTGAAGTTGCTCTGGTAGGTGTATTTGAACATGGGCCATCTGAATATGCAACAATATTGGGGTCGTTGGATGCTTTCCCCTACGCCTATAGGGATCCGTGCGCTTCCTTAGCATTTGGGGGCAGGCACGGCCGTCGTCGCTGGCGCCGAACTTTTCTGTGCGCGCGAACCAAGCTGAAGTTGCTCTGGTAGGTGTATTTGAACATGGGCCACCCAAATATGCATCAATATTTGTGTCGCTGGACGCTTTTCTTTACACCTATAGGGATCCGTGAGCTTCCTTAACATTTGTGTGCAGGCACGGCCGTCGTCGCGGGCGCCGAACTTTTCTGTGCGCGCGAATCAAGCTGAATTTGCTCTGGTAGGTGTATTTGAACATGGGCCATCTGAATATGCAACAATATTGGGGTCGTTGGATGCTTTCCCCTACGCCTATAGGGATCCGTGCGCTTCCTTAGCATTTGGGGGCAGGCACGGCCGTCGTCGCGGGCGCCGAACTTTTCTGTGCACGCGAACCAAGCTGAAGTTGCTCTGGTAGGTGTATTTGAACATGGGCCATCTGAATATGCAACAATATTGGGGTCGTTGGATGTTTTCCCTACGCCTATAGGGATCCGTGCACTTCCTTAGCATTTGGGGGCAGGCACGGCCGTCGTCGCGGGCGCCAAACTTTTCTGTGCAGGCCAACCAAGCTGAAGTTGCTCTGGTAGGTGTATTTGAACATGGGCCATCTGAATATGCAACAATATCCGGGTCGTTGGATGCTTTCCCCTACGCCTATAGGGATCCGTGCGCTTCCTTAGCATTTGGGGGCAGGCACGGCCGTCGTCGCGGGCGCCGAAATTTTCTGTGCGCGCGAACCAAGCTGAAGTTGCTCTGGTAGGTGTATTTGAACATGGGCCACCTAAATATGCAACAATATCCGGGTCGTTGGATGCTTTCCCCTACGGCTATATGGATCCGTGCGCTTCCTTAGCATTTGGGGGCAGGCACGGCCGTCGTCGCGGGCGCCGAACTTTTCTGTGCGCGCGAACCAAGCTGAAGTTGCTCTGGTAGGTGTATTTGAACATGGGCCACCTAAATATGCAACAATATCCGGGTCGTTGGATGCTTTCCCCTACGGCTATATGGATCCGTGCGCTTCCTTAGCATTTGGGGGCAGGCACGGCCGTCGTCGCGGGCGCCGAACTTTTCTGTGCGCGCGAACCAAGCTGAAGTTGCTCTAGTAGGTGTATTTGAACATGGGCCACCTAAATATGCAACAATATCCGGGTCGTTGGATGCTTTCCCCTACGCCTATAGGGATCCGTGCGCTTCCTTAGCATTTGGGGGCAGGCACGGCCGTCGTCGCGGGCGCCGAACTTTTCTGTGCGCGCGAACCAAGCTGAAGTTGCTCTAGTAGGTGTATTTGAACATGGGCCATTTGAATATGCAACAATATCCGGGTCGTTGGATGCTTTCCCCTACGCCTATAGGGATCCGTGCGCTTCCTTAGCATTTGGGGGCAGGCACGGCCGTCGTCGCGGGCGCCGAACTTTTCTGTGCGCGCGAACCAAGCTGAAGTTGCTCTGGTAGGTGTATTTGAACATGGGCCATTTGAATATGCAACAATATCCGGGTCGTTGGATGCTTTCCCCTACGCCTATAGGGATCCGTGCGCTTCCTTAGCATTTGGGGGCAGGCACGGCCGTCGTCGCGGGCGCCGAACTTTTCTGTGCGCGCGAACCAAGCTGAAGTTTCTCTGGTAGGTGTATTTGAACATGGGCCATCTGAATATGCAACAATATTGGGGTCGTTGGATGCTTTCCCCTACGCCTATAGGGATCCGTGCGCTTCCTTAGCATTTGGGGGCAGGCACGGCCGTCGTCGCGGGCGCCGAACTTTTCTGTGCGCGCGAACCAAGCTGAAGTTTCTCTGGTAGGTGTATTTGAACGTTGTCCATTCGAATATGCAACAATATTGGGGTCGTTGGATGCTTTCCCCTACGCCTATAGGGATCCGTGCTCTTCCTTAGCATTTGGGGGCAGGCACGGCCGTCGTCGCGGGCGCCGAACTTTTCTGTGCGCGCGAACCAAGCTGAAGTTGCTCTGGTAGGTGTATTTGAACGTTGTCCATTCGAATATGCAACAATATTGGGGTCGTTGGATGCTTTCCCCTACACCTATAAGGATCCGTGCGCTTCCTTAGCATTTGGGGGCAGGCACGGCCGTCGTCGCGGGCGCCGAACTTTTCTGTGCGCGCGAACCAAGCTGAAGTTGCTCTGGTAGATGTATTTGAACATGGGCCACCTAAATATGCAACAATATCCGGGTCTTTGGATGCTTTCCCCTACGCCTATAGGGATCCGTGCGCTTCCTTAGCATTTGGGGGCAGGCACGGACGTCGTCGCGGGCGCCGAACTTTTCTGTGCGCGCGAACCAAGCTGAAGTTGCTCTGGTAGGTGTATTTGAACATGGGCCATTCGAATATGCAACAATATCCGGGTCGTTGGATGCTTTCCCCTACGCCTATAGGGATCCGTGCGCTTCCTTAGCATTTGGGGGCAGGCACGGCCGTCGTCGCGGGCGCCGAACTTTTCGGTGCACGCGAACCAAGCTGAAGTTGCTCTGGTAGGTGTATTTGAACATGGGCCACCTAAATATGCAACAATATCCGGGTCGTTGGATGCTTTTCCCTACGCCTATAGGGATCCGTGCGCTTCCTTAGCATTTGGGGGCAGTCACGGCCGTCGTCGCGGGCGCCGAACTTTTCTGTGCGCGCGAACCAAGCTGAAGTTGCTCTGGTAGGTGTATTTGAACATGGGCCACCCGAATATGCAACAATATTCGGGTCGTTGGATGCTTTTCCCTACGCCTATAGGGATCCGTGCGCTTCTTTAGCATTTGGGGGCAGGCACGGCCGTCGTCGCGGGCGCCGAACTTTTCTGTGCGCGCGAACCAAGCTGAAGTTGCTCTGGTAGATGTATTTGAACATGGGCCACCTAAATATGCAACAATATCCGGGTCGTTGGATGCTTTCCCCTACGCCTATAGGGATCCGTGCGCTTCCTTAGCATTTGGGGGCAGGCACGGACGTCGTCGCGGGCGCCGAACTTTTCTGTGCGCGCGAACCAAGCTGAAGTTGCTCTGGTAGGTGTATTTGAACATGGGCCATTCGAATAGGCAACAATATCCGGGTCGTTGGATGCTTTCCCCTACGCCTATAGGGATCCGTGCGCTTCCTTAGCATTTGGGGGCAGGCACGGCCGTCGTCGCGGGCGCCGAACTTTTCTGTGCACGCGAACCAAGCTGAAGTTGCTCTGGTAGGTGTATTTGAACATGGGCCACCTAAATATGCAACAATATCCGGGTCGTTGGATGCTTTTCCCTACGCCTATAGGGATCCGTGCGCTTCCTTAGCATTTGGGGGCAGTCACGGCCGTCGTCGCGGGCGCCGAACTTTTCTGTGCGCGCGAACCAAGCTGAAGTTGCTCTGGTAGGTGTATTTGAACATGGGCCACCGAAATATGCAACAATATTCAGGTCGTTGGATGCTTTTCCCTACGCCTATAGGGATCCGTGCGCTTCCTTAGCATTTGGGGGCAGGCACGGCCGTCGTTGCGGGCGCCGAACTTTTATGTGCGCGCGAACCAAGCTGAAGTTACTCTGGTAGGTGTATTTGAACATGGGCCATTCGAATATGCAACAATATTCGGGTCGTTGGATGCTTTTCCCTACGCCTATAGGGATCCGTGGGCTTCCTTAGCATCTGTGTGCAGGCACGGCCGTCGTCGCGGGCGCCGAACTTTTCTGTGCGCGCGAACCAAGCTGAAGTTGCTCTGGTAGGTGTATTTGAACATGGGCCATCGGAATATGCAACAATATTGGGGTCGTTGGATGCTTTCCCCTACGCCTATAGGGATCCGTGCGCTTCCTTAGCATTTGGGGGCAGGCACGGCCGTCGTCGCGGGCGCCGAACTTTTCTGTGCGCGCGAACCAAGCTGAAGTTGCTCTGGTAGGTGTATTTGAACGTTGACCATTCGAATATGCAACAATATTGGGGTCGTTGGATGCTTTCCCCTACACCTATAGGGATCCGTGCGCTTCCTTAGCATTTGGGGGCAGGCACGGCCGTCGTCGCGGGCGCCGAACTTTTCTGTGCGCGCGAACCAAGCTGAAGTTGCTCTGGTAGGTGTATTTGAACATGGGCCACCTAAATATGCAACAATATCCGGGTCGTTGGATGCTTTCCCCTACGCCTATAGGGATCCGTGCGCTTCCATAGCATTTGGGGGCAGGCACGGCCGTCGTCGCGGGCGCCGAACTTTTCTGTGCGCGCGAACCAAGCTGAAGTTGCTCTGGTAGGTGTATTTGAACATGGGCCATTTGAATATGCAACAATATCCGGGCCGTTGGATGCTTTCCCCTTCGCCTTTTTTGGGATCCGTGCGCTTCCTTAGCATTTGGGGGCAGGCACGGCCGTCGTCGCGGGCGCCGAACTTTTCTGTGCGCGCGAACCAAGCTGAAGTTGCTCTGGTAGGTGTATTTGAACATGGGCCATCTGAATATGCAACAATATTGGGGTCGTTGGATGCTTTCCCCTACGCCTATAGGGATCCGTGCGCTTCCTTAGCATTTGGGGGCAGGCACGGCTGTCGTCGCGGGCGCCGAACTTTTCTGTGCGCGCGAACCAAGCTGAAGTTTCTCTGGTAGGTGTATTTGAACATGGGCCACCTAAATATGCAACAATATCCGGGTCGTTGGATGCTTTCCCCTACGCCTATAGGGATCCGTGCTCTTCCTTAGCATTTGGGGGCAGGCACGGCCGTCGTCGCGGGCGCCGAACTTTTCTGTGCGCGCGAACCAAGCTGAAGTTGCTCTGGTAGGTGTATTTGAACGTTGTCCATTCGAATATGCAACAATATTGGGGTCGTTGGATGCTTTCCCCTACACCTATAAGGATCCGTGCGCTTCCTTAGCATTTGGGGGTAGGCACGGCCGTCGTCGCGGGCGCCGAACTTTTCTGTGCGCGCGAACCAAGCTGAAGTTGCTCTGGAAGATGTATTTGAACATGGGCCACCTAAATATGCAACAATATCCGGGTCGTTGGATGCTTTCCCCTACGCCTATAGGGATCCGTGCGCTTCCTTAGCATTTGGGGGCAGGCACGGACGTCGTCGCGGGCGCCGAACTTTTCTGTGCGCGCGAACCAAGCTGAAGTTGCTCTGGTAGGTGTATTTGAACATGGGCCATTCGAATATGCAACAATATCCGGGTCGTTGGATGCTTTCCCCTACGCCTATAGGGATCCGTGCGCTTCCTTAGCATTTGGGGGCAAGCACGGCCGTCGTCGCGGGCGCCGAACTTTTCTGTGCACGCGAACCAAGCTGAAGTTGCTCTGGTAGGTGTATTTGAACATGGGCCACCTAAATATGCAACAATATCCGGGTCGTTGGATGCTTTTCCCTACGCCTATAGGGATCCGTGCGCTTCCTTAGCATTTGGGGGCAGTCACGGCCGTCGTCGCGGGCGCCGAACTTTTCTGTGCGCGCGAACCAAGCTGAAGTTGCTCTGGTAGGTGTATTTGAACGTTGTCCATTCGAATATGCAACAATATTGGGGTCGTTGGATGCTGTCCCCTACACCTATAAGGATCCGTGCGCTTCCTTAGCATTTGGGGGTAGGCACGGCCGTCGTCGCGGGCGCCGAACTTTTCTGTGCGCGCGAACCAAGCTGAAGTTGCTCTGGTAGATGTATTTGAACATGGGCCACCTAAATATGCAACAATATCCGGGTCGTTGGATGCTTTCCCCTACGCCTATAGGGATCCGTGCGCTTCCTTAGCATTTGGGGGCAGGCACGGACGTCGTCGCGGGCGCCGAACTTTTCTGTGCGCGCGAACCAAGCTGAAGTTGCTCTGGTAGGTGTATTTGAACATGGGCCATTCGAATATGCAACAACATCCGGGTCGTTGGATGCTTTCCCCTACGCCTATAGGGATCCGTGCGCTTCCTTAGCATTTGGGGGCAAGCACGGCCGTCGTCGCGGGCGCCGAACTTTTCTGTGCACGCGAACCAAGTTGAAGTTGCTCTGGTAGGTGTATTTGAACATGGGCCACCTAAATATGCAACAATATCCGGGTCGTTGGATGCTTTTCCCTACGCCTATAGGGATCCGTGCGCTTCCTTAGCATTTGGGGGCAGTCACGGCCGTCGTCGCGGGCGCCGAACTTTTCTGTGCGCGCGAACCAAGCTGAAGTAACTCTGGTAGGTGTATTTGAACATGGGCCACCTAAATATGCAACAATATTCAGGTCGTTGGATGCTTTTCCCTACGCCTATAGGGATCCGTGCGCTTCCTTAGCATTTGGGGGCAGGCACGGCCGTCGTTGCGGGCGCCGAACTTTTATGTGCGCGCGAACCAAGCTGAAGTTACTCTGGTAGGTGTATTTGAACATGGGCCATTCGAATATGCAACAATATTCGGGTCGTTGGATGCTTTTCCCTACGCCTATAGGGATCCGTGGGCTTCCTTAGCATCTGTGTGCAGGCACGGCCGTCCCATTCTCCCTCCTTCCATCACCCCGCCCCATTCTCCCTCCTTCCATCACCCAGCCCCATTCTCCCGCTTTCCATCACCCCGCCCCATTCTCCCGCTTTCCATCACCCCGCCCCATTCTCCCGCTTTCCATCACCCCGCCCCATTCTCCCGCTTTCCATCACCCCGCCCCATTCTCCATCCTTCCATCACCCCGCCCCATTCTCCCTCCTTCCATCTCCCCGCCCCATTCTCCCTCCTTCCATCTCCCCGCCCCATTCTCCCTCCTTCCATCAACCCGCCCCATTCTCCCGCTTTCCATCACCACGCCCCATTCTCCCGCTTTCCATCCCCCGCCCCATTCTCCCGCTTTCCATCATTCTCCCGGCAGTTTCCTCACCGCCGATCCATTCTCCCTCTCCATCACCCCGCCCCATTCTCCCGCTTTCCATCACACCCGCCCATTCTCCCGCTTTCCATCACCCCGCCCCATTCTCCCCCTTCCACACCCCGACCCCATTCTCCCTCCTTCCACACCCCGCCCCATTCTCCCGCTTTCCATCACCCCGCCCCTATTCTCCCGCTTTCCATCACCCCGCCCCATTCTCCCGCATTCCATCAACCCGCCCCATTCTCCCGCTTTCCATCACCCCGCCCCATTCTCCCGCTTTCCATCACCCCTGCCCCATTCTCCCGCTTTCCATCACCCCGCCCATTCTCCTTCCTTCCATCACCCCGCCCCATTCTCCCTCCTCCATCGCACCCCCGCCCCATTCTCCCGCTTTCCATCACCCCGACCGATTCTCCCGCTCTTCCATCACCCCGCCCCATTCTCCCTCCTTCCAGCACCCCGCCCCATTCTCCCGCTTTCCATCACTCCCGCCCCATTCTCCCGCTTTCCATCACCCCGCCCCATTCTCCCGCTTTCCATCACCCCGCCCCATTTCTCCCGCTTTCCATCACCCCGCCCATTCTCCCTCCTTCCATCACCCCGCCCCATTCTCCCGCTTTCATCACCCCGCCCCATTCTCCCGCTTTCCATCACCCCGCCCCATTCTCCCTCCTTCCATACACCCGCCCCATTCTCCCGCTTTCCATCACCCCCGCCCCATTCTCCCGCTTTCCATCACCACCCCGCCCCATTCTCCCCGCTTTCCATCACCCCGCCCCATTCTCCCGCTTTCCATCACCCCGCCCCATTCTCCCGCTCTTCCCATCTACCTCTCATCACCGCCCCATTCTCCCGCTTTCCATCACCCCGCCCCAT